>JABXJD010000071.1:1212500-1420000 GCA_013375575.1 Percina caprodes
CGCACATACACGCACATGCACAGAAACTTACATAGTGTGCATTGACGTTGACGGATGTAGAGGGCTATTCTCCTCTTAGGAAGGCGGTAGAAAAGCACAGGTGAAGTAAGGGGAGTAAAGAATAGTATAGATGAGCAAAGAGCAAAGCTGAGGCAAAAATATGAGTAGAAATTATAGTTGAAGCAAAGAGCAAATGGAGTTAGGAGTAGGAAATAGAACTAAACACTAAGCCAGCTAAAAGCAAGGAGTGTGCACACTAGTGTTTTCAGGTCATTTTTGCAAAGACACCTGAACTATAGAAAAATTACCCAAAATTACCCAAACTACATGTCTTCTTCATCCTCTTTTGGTTGGCAAAGAAGTTTTCATTTATCAATTTCTCTGTTTCTGTTGTCTAACAGTGAACAACCTATTTGCTTAATTTAATTGGATTTATAGTGTCAAATCACAACAGAAGTTATCTCAGGACACTTTGCAGATAGAGTAGAACTAGACCACACTCCATGATTAACAAAGACCCAACAGTTTCCCCCAAAAGAAAGCATTTGGTGCAAGAGTGGTGAGGAAAACCTTATTTTTAACAGGCAGGAAATCCCAAGCTGTCCCTGACTCTTGGTGGGCGGCTATTTGTCGCTGCGGGTTGGGACACAGAGACACTGATATAATTATAGCAGTTGGTATGATGAACAGAGGCAAATATAGTAACAATAAGGATAATAGAACTATAACTAGCAATAATAGTAGTAGCAGTGCAGGGCATCGAGCGGGACTACGGCAGAAGCTGCAAACACAATTTAGGTGCCACCCTAGTACAAGGCAATCTGTAAGCCATAGACTCCGGGGATGACGCTTCCTGGAACTATGTAAGTAACAAGCATTAATGGGACATGAATGCACACAGATGGAAAGAGAGAGGTGTATGAAAGGAAGTCCTCATGCAGTCTAAAACTATAGCAGCATAACTAAGAGCTGGTCCAAGGCAAACCTGAGCCAGCCAACAAAGGGCTGGACTATGTGATCACCTCCAGAGCTGGTAACTTGAGAATTGGACTCAAGTCTAAGTGACAAACATGTGAACTTGAGACTTGACCTTAAGGCCACCTTTATCTGTATTTTTTTCTGTTGTCAACAAATCCCATGAGAAGACCCTTTCATTTCCCTTTTTGTGGCACTAATTCCCACTATTTAAATCTTTAAAAATGTCTCTGTAGTACCTCAAAAAAGAAATTTTCATTAGATCATTTGCATTTTCATTAGACAAAAATAATTTAGGACTTGTGTTCTGCATTCTTACAGGGGCGCCTGCGTGTTAGCATATGTATGATTTTGCACTTTGAGCACGGGCTGATGGTCGGCGAGTTCACTAAAGTGGACACGAGACTGCAGAAGTCACGCCCATCTTCGGGAAATGCCATATTTTAAGCGCATTCCTGTTCAGCACTTACAACTTTGTACTTAATTCATGATTATGGTTTCAGTACACAAACCTTCATCACGTTAAATTAAAAACCGATGAAGGTCTGAGGACTGAAGTATCGTCAACACGGTGATTGACAGTGTACAAGATGGTGCCGCGAATGGCAGCCTAGGTGTTGCGCTCTAGTGCTTTTGCTCTTTGTTGTATTGTTCAGTTTTTTGCTCTTCCTTTCAGCTTTGTTGTCCTTGCTCTTAGCTGTGTGTCCATGTGTGTGTACGTACATTGAGAGCAATTAAAACATTGCTGATTAGCTGCTTCTAATTCTTTGATGTCTTACTCACAAGAGTCTTAGATCCTACATACCCAGTCATTAATAATTCTCGCTGTGCAAGAACTTTGCTGTTATTCCCTTTGGCTGATAAAGTTACTTTATTGTCACATACATGTACACGTAGCGAAATTCATTCTATGCATTTAACCCATCCATCAAGAGAGCAATGGGCAGCCATTTCCAGCTCCCAGGGACCAACTCCAGATCTGAGCCAGTGCATTGACTGGAGAACCGAGTACATGTATTTTGATGGTGGGGGAAACCAGAGCACCATAGCAAACCCAGCCAAACAAAGAAACTCCACAGAGACAGAGCCGGAATGACCTGGATTCAAACCCAGAACCTTCTTGCTGTGAGGCCACAGTGCTAACCATTGGGCCACCATGCTGGATCACACACTGAATCCATTACACTTTATTAGTAATGGATCCATTATGCTGACCAGCCTTATTGCATTTGTTTTAATTGTCTCATTTGTACCTGAGGCAATACTCCCCACCATCACAGCTCCTTGCATTCTCTTTTTAAAACATCTTTGGTCTGAAAACCCACTCCAATAGGCAAAGGAATGAAAGGGGAGTAAAAGTGATGACCACGAGAGGAGAGAGTGTTGGTTAAATGATTAGAAGGTAAGAAAGCCTAAGGGACTAAAAGGAAAGGATTGCAATATGAAAGGCAAAGCGAGAAAGAGAGGAGTGAAGAGACGGGAGAAGGGATGATGAAAGGAGAGGAGATGAAGTGAGGCAAGGGTGGAAGGAGAACTGGAAAGTTTAGCTGGAAATGAAAAACCACTTGCAGGAGTTGCATATAAAGACACCTTTAGGTTAGTAAGTTTCTTCTGAATGCTGACACTTGACTCCTCTCTTTCACTCTATCTCCCGGTATCTCTCTATTCCAACCTTTGAATCCCTTTTCCTCCAGTGCCATCACTTATTGACTTGCTCTTTTCTTACTCTTATCTTGAATGTGACTGTGAGCAACTGCAACTAAATAATTTCCCTGAGGGATCAATAAGGTATTCTGATATCAGTGGACAAGTAATCAAGCAAAACATATAAAGAGAAACGTGCCTGGTAGCTGTGGACTTATCCCATCTGGTTATTCGCTTTAAAACCCTCCATGTCCTGTCCTCACACATGACAGAGCCTGTCTGCCCACCTGAAGTGATTTATTGGAAATGTCTTGTGACACTAGCCTCTTGGGAACACAGGTAGCCCAGACAATAAATACCAACACCTGCACATCTAGACAGATCTTCTTGACAACACGGTTCACACCATGAATGTGTCTTTATTCACTTTGTCGCCTTGTTTTTGTTATTGCCTTTGCAGTACTTTAGGTACGGCCAACATTTCTGTGTTCTTTAAGGGGCAATAAGAGGTAATAAGACAGAGACTACAGTTTCTGTGTAATTATCTAACTAAATCTTCTCCCATAGACGGAGGATGCCAGCGGCAGCCAGCCACAGCAGCAGATTTAAACCAGCTGATAAATGCCGACCTTTAGATTCAATTGCCCTATGGTGGTGTCTGTATTAATGCATACTAACATTAACTCATCTATCTTTCATTTAGATATGCCCGGGTTTTACATATAGTAGGTTTTTAAGTGATCTTACAAAATTCTTGTGAATTTTAGTGGCCAGAAGTTGCAGAAACAAGGTGTATATCAAGAGCATTATTCTATTATGAACACAAAAGTAGCCACAATTTAACAGTAGCGTTGGTCTGGAAGGCAACATTTTAAACCAGCTTTAATCAGTATTAGCTTTATCCTGTATATTCACAGTGAATCAAATGACAATGCAATGTGAAAGTGGTTGTTTCTAGTGATAGACCCATAGAGAAACATCACCAACTCTGTAGCTCTACGGGGTGTTATGTCATGGTTATATGGCACATTTCATTTTTGGTTCAGGCGTCGGGTATCATATTGTGGTTCCTTGTAAAATTTGTTTGATAAATGGGAAGGTGTGCACTGCTTGAAGCACGATTTACACAGGCCAGCTGATTCATTCTCTCCTCCAAGCTGCCTGCTTATATTATGTGTTTTCAGTCAAAAATATTTGGACGCCCGTCGCTTGAGGTTTGCGGGGCCCATGGACTGTAGTGGATGTACACCAACATTTCACTATTATTCAGTAT
This sequence comes from Percina caprodes, assembly GCA_013375575.1. NCBI lineage: Eukaryota > Metazoa > Chordata > Actinopteri > Perciformes > Percidae > Percina > Percina caprodes. The sequence goes on from JABXJD010000071.1 coordinate 1,216,393, forward strand.
ATGACAATATTCTTAATTTGATACAGGTCAGGTAAACAGCATATTCCGGTTGGATATTCAGAATAAGGCCTTTTTCCGAATATAGCATTTTCCGATTAAGACGTGTGAGATATTCCTGTATTATTTGGGTTTTAGAGGCATTTTTTGGGCATGTGTACAGCGCATTCGGAATATGCGTCTCAATCTGGGGTTTTACAGCAGTTTACGCCCAGTTTTCGGCCTCTTGCCTGGTTACGGCTTATGGTCAGCTCAGTGTGTTGCTATGGTTGCTGTAAACCAACAACCAGCCAACAGTTTGCAAGGCTGCAGACCTAGTAAGTACTACTTATACTTTAAAACATTATCAAAGACTTGGATATCAACAGGTTCTTGGATATGTGGATAATGAGATATTAGATACATCGCTACGCTGATCTTTTCAAGAAGCTGGTTGAAGGAATGAAAGAGGGACGCTGTGTTGGCGTGGTCCAACATGTCTGCCACCGCTGTAAACTTCTGGTTAAAAAAAATAAACGCTGGTAAAAAAAATCGTATATTGTACCGCTACATGTAAAACAGGAATATTAGCTTTCATTAGTCATGTAAACAACTTAGTCGGAATATTGTCTTTTTTGATATAAGGAAAAAATGGAAAAAATTGTCCTCGGTCAAATTGACCCGCCTTCCTATATCAATGTTCTTTTTAATTCCCAAAATAACATGATTGATTCCACACAACGCTCTTTGGCAAGTACAAATCTCTACTTTCATTAATTTTGGGTGCGTATTATTCAATTTTATAGCATTAAAAAAAAATGTAATTGGTTTTGAAACAATATTGAGTAAAAGTTGACATTTTCCAGTCTGTGATTATCCATCAACATACATTCCTTTAATTTTAATCTAAATAATTCTTAATTTCTGCTTTTCTAACTCAAACATTATAGGTATAATTTCCTATATATGAGGTTTATTGACCATAAATTCCAAAAATAGTAAAAAAGTAAAGTAAAAGTGTTGAAAAAAGGGACAAAAATTTAAGAAAAAGTTAAAAACATTGATAAAAAGCATCAACCAAAGTGTTGATTTTCAATTTTGACGGGAAGACAACACAAGGGTTAAGACAATGCTCACTGAGGTAAAATGAGAAGTATGCTAATTTTCCCATTGACTTCTATAGAAACTGACTTCTTTTTGCTACTAGTGGAGAGTAGTTTCCTGCTGGAAATTAGATAGGATGCAGATTTAAGGCATTTCCACTGCATGACAGCACGGCACTACTTTCGTTCGGCTCACTATTTTTTGGTCTTCCATTAGATAAAGTTGTCGATGAAAAAATGAAAAGAGAAAGGTACTGGTAGCAAAAAAACCACCAAAAAACTGCATCCTGTGTCATTCCCTTAATTAGTTATAGAGCATTAGTTATGAATAAAGCAGAGGCCCTCCTTGCATCCTTTTCCTCACACATGCAGGCCTTGTCACATACCATGGGAGAACCCTGTCAACCCTCCAGCTCCTCTGCTGTAGCAAGAGGTCCCCTTAAAATGGTTAGTCAGTAATCTGGTTTGGTGTTGACACATGTAGACATCATAAATGGAAAAGAAAAAAACTTGTTTAAGCTCATCCACATTTTATGAGAATCCTGGTTAAAATTCTAGGCTCTCTCCGATATTAAACAGGTTACTTTGGCATGAACATGTCTTCCATGTTAGCCCTTTTGGTATCACTGTCTTGTCAAACTCTAAATACTGTAGCAGTGCTCACAATTGGGAACACAATTTAGCAGAAATGCTGTAGCTAAAGATAGCTTTAAGTGCTCTGTCAAGAGGCAAGCATGTTCTGTTAACTGGTTTGGCCATGATAACAAGGAGAGTCAATTACATCTCTAAGCTTTATGTAAACCCATTAACATGGGAAAGTATCTAGAGTCAAGGAAACACAGCTACCAATCCAATCACCCTCATTACATTAATAACTACAAACATGGCCATTGCCATAACACTCACACACATAGACAGTCACACACCCTCCCTTGCTAATCCATCCTCTCCGTGCCCAAATGGGAGTGATCTTGTCAGATAGCTGCATCGCTGCTGTAGAACTGACCTTTCCATCAAGCGGTGTGCTTTAATATGGGGTCAGTACAGCCGAGGATACAGAAGGTTGGTTCTAATCAGGATCTACAGTTCAAAGTGTCACATGTTTGCAGTCGTTGGTTTTGAGGATGTGTAGAAATAGTTGGCTTGGTGAAGTTAAGAGATTACAGTTGACAAGCATCGCTATCAGTCATATTATAGAAGCTGTGTAATTGCCTCTAAAATACAACCCTATCACTAGAACTGAATGTTGATACTGAATGTTTCTGCAAAACCCCAGATTATGTTCTTCGCTAGCATTTTGATATATCTGTGCATGGCAGCTGTGGTAAGGGCAAAGGAAAGATGGTGGTCTTGGAAAACATATATAACGTATATGTGGAAGGCACAGTGAATCCTTAATCGTAACTGTATGGCTACCATACTTTACTTATAGTAAGCTTATTTTGATTTTTTTTTTACATACAAATAGGCCAATTTATATTTGCTATTATATGCTGGATTCATATTATTGTATATTTTCAGACATTTGAATTGTCAAAAAAAGAAACTTTCAAGAAATTAGTTTTTGAGGCCCCTGCACTAACTCTGAGGACCCTCTATCAGAATCAGAATCAGAAATACTGTATTGATCCCCAAAGGGAAATTCTGTGTTGCAGTTGCACAAATAGTATGAATATTAGAGTAGAAATATAAATAAAAGACATATAAGGAGTGTGGATATGTACGGTATTTACACAGTTAAAGGAATGACATGATACAGTATTAACATAATTAACATAATTAAGGAGTTGCAATGGTGAAAAGTAATAATAATAATAATAATAATAATAATAATAATAATAGCAGTTGAGTATTGCACACATTTCAGGCCAGTGTTATTGCACAAAACAGATAATATTGTCCAGTTTCAACCTCTCTAAGTGTCTGTGTGTCAGACACTTAGAGGTAGGAGTTATAAAGTTTGATGGCCACTGGCAGGAATGACTTCCTTTGGCGCTCTGTGGTGCATTTTGGGAGAATGAGTCTTTCACTGAAAGTGCTCCTGTGATTTAGCAAATCACACATTTTTTTGGAGGTTTTTATATCAGAAATCTAGGTTTATTTCAACCAAATTTCCCCCAAAAATAACATGCAACACTAAAATAAATATTGATTATCACTACTTTCATTGTCTACCCAGGTCAAAATACATAAACATATGTTCCTTTGATCTTAACTATTTACTAATACTAGAATATTGACTAATTTTACCCAAAGATTTAGCATCATTTCATGTTTCATGAGGTGCAGTGATCATACATGTGTAAAATGAGTAGGCTAATGTTAATAAGTTGGAACCAAGTTGGTATAAGAAGACGTAAGACAGAAGTAGGGAATAATGGGGAATAATTTACAGGCTACTTCATGCTTTCTAAACAGGCACACCAAACTAGGGCAATTTTGGTCGATGGGAAGACAAAACAAGGGTTAACTAGAGCATAGTAATTGGGTTAAAAGTTCCTCCCTGGTGAATGTGACCAGATAGGGAGACCTGAAAACTGAACAAATAAACAAAAACTGAAAAAGGAACAGAGACACAGTACCAAGACTGCCATCTGCAGCGCCATCATGCAAATTTCCAATCCAGCATGACTTTTAATTTTTAAATGTTGCCAAAATGTGAACAGACAGCGGCTGAAATAACAACCATGACATGTTTGTGTTTGAAACAATACTCCGCCGAGTTTAAATGCACTCCTGTAATATTGTCCTATTCAAAATGGACAGTTATGAATAGAATAAATGGACAAAATGAATGCAGCAGAACAGGGATGTTGTTGTTGTTTTTTTCTTTTTCAATATTACTTACATTATCCACAATGCAACTTGACCGCCATGAGTTCATTTAGATATTTGGGTGTGTTTGGCTACTTTTGGCTAATGAGCCTTAAGCATAGATGAGGAGCAGGCTACAGCAGGCCGACATCAATGACAATTTATCAGATTTGCATATAAAAAAAATGACAAATGTTGTTCTGTGGAAACAGACTTGAAGAATTAATCCTGTGTGGTTTTACATCAGCCGAAGAGAAACATCAGATCTGTGTGGAGTGATGAGGAGACTGTAACTTTCCTCAAATGAATACATGAAACAAATAGAAATGCCATATTGCCATCATGTTTTTCACATGTTCTTCCACTGCAAGAGGTTCGACTGGAGCTCTTTTAATTTCGTCAACTCGTTGCACACTCTTCTTCTACAATGGTTTAATGGCACGACTGAATTAGCACCATCAACTGTTTATCTCGTTGTGCCCAGTCCTAAATATACAACAGAAGTGAATGGAATAGAAGTGAAGTGAATGCAGTGTCTCTTGCAGATTTTCTGGAAATCCCAATACATTTTTTGATACATTTGGAAACCTAGAAACACACATTGATGAAAGTGGGATTTACTGCAGATTTATTGGATTGGATTGATTTAGAGTGTACAATTGAGCAGGCATGGATTGGCCATCTGGGGTACCGGGAGAACCGGGAGATTTCCCGGTGGGCCGGTCTGTTTGTGTGGGCTGAACGGACTGCAGCTGGACTCCGGTTGGTTGAGAAGAGAGATCACATTATTGGCCCACTTTTGTGTGAACACTGGCCATTCACAAACTTGGTCGTTGACTGACACATAGCAAGATCACATGGTTGGCCCACTGGTTTGTCTCTCATCTGATCACTGGCCAATCACATCCCACTTTGGCCCACTTCCATCCTATCTCAGAGACAGAGTGCATTTAAGTCCCGCCCCCACAAGGTGCAGGTAGCTAAAAAACACCAGTCTTAAGCATTTTAGAACCCTTTGTCTACCAGAGAGGACAAGTTAGCTGGTAGGAAGCTAAGGCACTTGCAAACATAGTACTATAACTTTCTGTTTTATCCACATTCCATTAATATAAGCTGCATACTGTGTACAAAATGCAGCTTTAGTTTAACATACAGACTTACCACTTGTTTGCTAAACAAGACATCATGACAGCCATGGTCCACCCTCAACCTTTAGCCATCTTGCCATCAGGAGCCAAGCAGCCTTTTTTTGAATCAGTGAGTAGGCTTACATTATCATACTCTCTACTCATACTCTACTTACCACTCAGCTAAGTGAGAGCATTGGAGGCCAGTATGCAAGGTTCACAATTAAAACTTTTTGTCCACCATCCAAATGGCTAGTGAATGTTAAAATTGTACTTTTTTTTTTGGCTGGTGAGTCAATCCTGAGCAAATGTACCATTCTACAAATGTTGGGCCCTGCTAGTATATAGGCTACATGTTTGCAAGGATGGTTGGTGTCTGGGCTGATTTTGTGGGCTGGTCTGCATCTCATAAGTCCAGGGCTGATTTCCGCCCAGCCCAGCACAGCCCAGCCCAGCCCAGCCCAGCCCTGCAAGTAAGCCTAATCAATCACTGCATGTAAAAACACACCTTCAAAGCTATGATTTACCACCACACTTTACAGCAATGCTCTCTGTCGAAAAGCACTGCTGAATTTGAGTGCTGCCATGAGGCATCTAAATGTTAGCGGGGGGGCTGAAGAAATGATGCAGCAACATTGGAAGCAGAAGTGTACAGTCGAAAATGAAGGGTTACTATGTGCCTGTTAGGACGGTGGAGAGAATACCCAGTGGAGGGCACTTTTTGGAAGAGCCCTCTTGTTTGTGTGAGCCACAAGGTTTGTTGCAACCCATAATACAGCTCAACAGCTCAGCTAAGTGAAAGTATCTATTGGTATCCATGGTGATGACAGTTTCCTGCCTTTTGTGGAGAGTGTGCCCCACAGTTTACCTGTTTATTTTTACCCAGTGCCTAAATACTAAGTGCCCTCCAGAGCTATGAGTGTGACTTCATGTGGAGAGACACTCGTGCAGAGGGAAGTATTATGAAGAGGCATCGATTATGGAAATGGCCTTTGTTTGAAGTATTTGTTTTCAGCTCAGTCTATATACTGTACCCTAAACAAAATGAAAAACTACCAGTCATATCCTGCCATAAACAGTGACCACTGAGCTTTATGGCCCTATTTTAACGATCTAAGCGCACGGCATGACGTGCATGGCGCAGGTGCCTTAATGGCGTATCCAAATCCACTTTTGCTAGTTTAACGGCAACAAAAAAGGTCTGTGAGCCGGATTCATGTTTCAAAAGGGTTGTACTTATTGTCTTAATTAATCATAGGTGAGTTTTGGGCATAACATGCAATAAACCAATCAGAGTCATCTCCCATTCCCTTTAAAAGCCAGCTGCGTTTTTACCTTGGTGCATTGCTGTTATGATGGTGGATTTGCATCGTAATATTTTTGTTTGTAACCTTTTGCATGTGTGTGTGCTGCTGAGTGTCCCTGTGTGTGTGTGTAACAAGCATAGTGTGCGTGCGCTGTGCACGAGACTAGGTGCATTTTACTAATGCGCTGTTAAAATAACAATGAAATGCGCACTATTGACTTTAGACCAGGTTTTTGTTGGTTAATGGCACAATCTTTTCCATCTGCTTCAAGAAAGCAATACGGCAACAATACACCTGAACACACCTCGCTGTAGGACCAGCACGCCCATGGGTGCAAAGATGGGCGCAGGTGCATTTGTTATTTACATGATGTGGGTGCTGGACGGGAAATTGACATCTGCGTCAGTCCTAAACTAGCAAAGACACTTGCGTCGGGCTTTGCGCTGCATCGGGTGCAAGATAGGGCCTTCATGTTATTAGCATTTGGCAAGCGGAACTCCCTAAAGGTTTAAATTAAAATCATTTCCACTGTTGTTGTTTTTTCTCACCTATTAATGAAACATTACTCCTGTCAAGTAAGTTAATATGTATATAATACTTGATTTTGAATGCAAATCCCATGTCGTTGCATTTCACATTGTAGGTTTTTGTCATGTTATATCGATATTGTGACATGAGACTAGATATCGTGTTAGATTTTTGATATCGTAATATCATGATATGATATACTGTAAGTGTTGTCTTTTACTGGTTTTAAAGGCTGCATTACAGAAAAGTGGTGTACCTTTCTGAATGTACCACACTGTTCTAGCTGTTCTGTTGTTTGCCTTTACCCCCACTCAGACATTATGTCCACATTACTGATGATTATTTATCTAAAATCTAAATGTGGTCTTAGCCTGAAATGACAATCGAGTAGCAGAGAGAGAGAGAGAGACAGGTTTAAAACAGTGATGTCATGCTGTGATTGGCTCCTGAAATTTAAGGCCACTTCTGATTTGTAGAGCTGTTCTGTTTTAGAAGAGAGAGAGAAATGTGATTGAGTTTACAAGTCTTCCTGCCTGAATTTACGCTGAGTTCCATTTCTGTTATTTAATGTAACTGTGTGATTATGTTCCCAAGGATGACGTATTTCTTCTTTTTCTTTGGATTTCTAACAGAATAAGCACATTGCTGCCGCCATCTTCCGGGGGTAAATAACGATTACATTGTTTTGCAATGCCATTCGATTTTGAACAGTTTTAGTTGTGCATAGCTCAATCTTTATGTTGAGCAAAGAGACCCATCTTCCTCTTGCTGTCCTGCCTTGGCCTCCTTTGCGTGGACCCCAGGAAGAATAGCTGCTGCTTCGCTTAAAGCTAATGGACATCCTAATAGATACAATGGAATGTGTGTGTGTGTGTGTGTGTGTGTGTGTGTGTGTTGTTGCCCTGTGGCAAACATCAGTCAGGAGTTATCCTTAGCCATTAGGCTGTCAAAGAATCAAAAGACCTACATCCAGCTCTGAATGCATCACATCTCTCTTCCTCTCTCTGCAATACTCTGACTCACTTTATGAGTGTCAGTGTGGATTTGTGATGCAACCCATTTATGCATCTCTTTCTGTCCGGAGTTTTTTTGTCTTTTGTTGCTTTTCTGGGTTTTTTTGGCGTTTTTGTGTCTGTCTGTTGGTGTTTTCTTTGGTCTGTTGGTGTTTTTCTGTGTCTGTTGCTTCTTTTTTGTCTTTCTGTTGGTGTTTTCCATAGTTGTTGCTGTTTTTCTGTCTGTCTGTGGTTTTCTGTGTCTGTCAGGCTATTGCAATTAGCCTAATACTGCTTGTTGCTGTGGAGGGAGGTCAGGCAACGCGAGACTAGCTTTTCTCTGGTCCTACTCCTTTACTGCTCTTCTCACTGTACCCAACGGCATAGTTAAACACACTCCTGTAGACTCTCATGACTTTATGTGAATGAATGAATGAATGAATTAACTGCTCAATGTCTGTGTATGTTTGTGTACAGTACATGGCCATCTTTATCCTAATCCTTGTCTTTTATTACATTTATTGCTTTCATCTTTCAGCTGCAGTGAGCAAATGATAGACAAAAAAAAAAAAAAGCTTACCTGCCATAAAAGACTGCTTGGCAGAAAGCCAAAGTTATCAGTTAAGGACACATTGCTTATAAAAACTACAAAGCTTCTTTCATTGGAAGGTCCAACATGACCTTCGGATAAAACAGACTCCTGGGTAAAATCCTTCATGGCCATGGTTGTCACAACAGGCTTGGTTTTGTGTGTGGTCATCGTTAACGAAAAAACAACCATTGACCAAACATATTCTTCCATGTTAAAATCTGATGTTTTATTTGCCTTTTTGCCGTTGGTTAGGCCTCTCATGATTTATGTTTGTATATCATTTAGACACATTGTGACGTGCGATGAATTGTTGGCTCTGACACACTAACCCGAGGGTTGACCGTCGGCAGAAAAGTGCCTCGGAACACCCCGAAGCGATGCTGACTTGAGAGAAGGTTCTGCGTGGGCGCAAGATATAATATAATACGTCTCCATAACAGCGGGCAACGCTAATCTGTATTGTCGGCCAAAAAAAATCTAAACCAGAAATGACGAACGCGTCTCATAGGTCGGGCTTCTCCCAAATTTAAAGCCAATAATAAAGGCAGCTCTTTCGGAATACGATCTCGTATTTTTTGAAAATAGTTCACCGAAACGTGTTTCTGAAAACATTTTAAGCAAGAAATGGGTCATGCAGTTACTGAATCTGTCTGTTTTTTGATCGACAATGGTCAGTTTGAAAGATTTTTGTCAAGTGTGCTCATCCCACTCGTCATTTCCGGAAAGTGTTTTAACATAAGTGCACTGATTCGCTATTCAAGGGCTAGCACTCCACCAATCAGATTGGTCATTGAGTCTGACTGCCCGCCCGCCGATTCAACAAGTCACATCATCCAAAATGAAATCAGCCAAGCTGACGATGGCACGGAACACACCGAACAGACTCAAGTCACCGACCTCGCCACACTGTCCGACGGCCCATTATCGGGTTGGTGTGTCGGCGCCCTAAGGCAGTTTTGTAAGCCACTCCATACATTGACTTCTTCAACCAACACATTCTCAGTCCCATTGGGTCAAAAAGCAACTCTTGGTCAGGACTCTCTGTGTCACTCTGCAACACTCTGGGTCGGGACCCTTGAATTCACCATTTTTACGCTCTCAGATTTGCGTCTAGCTCTTTGGCGTCATACTGAGACAGGCTTGGATAGGACTCTTAGTGTCACTTTATGACTCTCTGGGTTTGGGACTATTGGCGTGACATGTGGCACAAGAGCGGGACAGTTAGGTTCAGGAAAAGATGGTGGGTGGGGTTACCAGGGCACCTGGGTGAAAGTCTTGTGTTGTTTGACCCATCCACCACCCCAACCTGCATCCTTACGCAGGTTTTAAGTTTTTCATACTACCGTTGATTCTCTTAAAACGTCATCTTACAGCGCCACAGTCGAGTTGCTGCGCTGCCCGGTGCGTGCCATACAGATGCTAAAGGGTAATTTCTTTTCCATAAATATCTGATGCTGATATGACCAACCGCCAGTAGTTTTACAAGTTGGGAGTGAGAACGAGTTGCTCCAACCCAACACACATCAACTGATGCAAGACAGATGTGACTATCTTACATCTGTTTGCGATTATTTACCACACCTAAGTAATGCATTCTTAAAAGCCATTAGTCTGCTTCCTCTGTCAAACCTGAATTACAACAAACTGGCAACTGCCGCCGTGCGAGATGCGAGAACGTTTTCCGTTCTTTCCGCTAGAGTACAAGCACTACGACAACAACGGTACGAACACAAAATAAACAGATTTAGCCGGGATTTAAATACAATAAACTGATCAAAAGTTTGCCAAAATAACAACATGATGAAGATTTGTAGTCATCAATCAAAGAGCTGATAGACGCGTCTCTACATACTGATTATACCCATTTATACTGTCCATGAACACTGTCATTCACAAGAACTACATGAAAATAAATTCAATACGGAGGTAAATGAATGCTATAGAGTAAGAAATAACTGTTTGTGCTGTAACTCATCAGCTGACTTTGTAGGCAGCCGTACATAACAGCTGGAAAACAACTGACAACGATGTTTACACAAAGGAAGTAAAGAAGATCATGCGATTTACAACAGGGCATGACTTGGAGATTGGCTGAAACATACTGCCATGTAGCTTGTAACTGGCACACTTATCCCCTTTATTCAATAATACAGCACTCCTGATTGGTGGGAGGCCAATAACAGCCCCACAATGGGAACAAAGGGGGATTCATTGTCTGTTGTTGTGAGTAAAGACATTTATAGCGAGGTTGGCTTGTTACCTTTTTCTGACTTGCATAATGCATTCAATCTACCACGTTCCTCTTTTTTCTTTTACCTTCAATTAAGATCAGCACTCAAGGCTTACAGTGTCCCTTGGCAGAGGCCCGGATAGGATGGATGGGCAAATCCATCCTATCTGGAAGTTATTTACTGTGTAGCCTAAAAATGGTGGTATGGTATCTAGGCTTTATCAGTCCTTAGTGATATCTGACTGCTCTGCCCTTCCTATTGAGAGGCTCTGGGCAAGTGATTGCCCAGAGCCTGAGTAACGATCTCCACTGGCATGATGTATGGTCTAATATTCCAGAAGTATCACGCAATCCAGACCATCAGTAGCCTGACAAGCCAGACACACATCAAGATGTTGGGTCTGGGAACTCACGGAGAGTTGCTAGACTGACCCTAGCTGCAGATTACATTTGCTGCTGCTAGGGTGCATCAAGATTTCTAGGCCAGACCATCAGCATATTCACTACAGTTTCACTCACAGGACATATCTCACCCCCGTGAAAAAATGCACCACATGACGAATTGAACATGCCCAATAAAAGCACAAGGCACATATCTTCACATGGTCTGCGAGTGCTCTCCCGTTGGTCAGTTCTGGAACAATATTGCATCCAAGACTTCCGCCTTGATTAATGTTACTGTGCCTGTTACTGTCAATGTCTTGATTCTGAGTTTGGCTCTGGAACTCAAAGACTTGCTGTAATTGCTGGACTTTCAGCTGCAAAGAGGATGATTGCAACCTGTTGGAAGCCACCTTGTAACCTATCTCTCCGTGCATTGACCCTTTCCTTCTTGGAGGTGGTGTATATGGAGCTCTCTATTGTGCAAATTCATGGAGTGCCAGGAAAGAGTCTGGACTTGGCTGGGCCTCGCTGAATCATTGAGGTCCTGCTTTAACCTGCACAGGTTTTTGGTCCCTTGTCTTGTGTCTGTCTATGTGTGTCTGTTTCTGCATGAATTCATGAATTCCAAAAAGTAGTGTAAAGCTAGTTGTAGTAAGGTTGTGTTAGTGAAAACTTTAAAAAATGTTTGAAAAAGGGATGAAAATGTCATATTTATGTCAGTTTTTGACTCGGGAGGACAACACATGGGTTAAGGGAGTCTGGGCACTTTCTCCCTGGGATTAAACTTCTAAAGGCTGAAACTGTGCTTAGCCTACTGTTCACTGTGTTTATACAGTAAATGGATCGCCGGATCCACTTTCAGGCTTAAATCATACACCTTCACTCACCAGAATGAATTCTTCTCAAGCCCCTTCACCAGTCCCTGTAGGCTCTGACTTTTTGAATTATGCAGGTCTATTGTTTTGATTTGTTGGTGTTGTTGTTTTTTTTGTTTTCTACAATTTACCTTAGTGATTCATTCAATGACTGTGTGACGTATTTGGCCTTCTGAAAATATGAGCTACTGTATGATGTATGATGATTCGGTTTATAGTAAAAAAAAAAGAAAAAGAAGCCTGGTGTGTTTCTAGGGTGCCTTGTGAATTTAACACCCTGGGAATGCTTACAGGCCCGTTTTTTTTTTGTTTTTTTTTTAACAACACTTACATATGAATGCAGTAATCAGCAATCAGGATACTATTTATCATTTACACAGAGATACGAATAACCAAGTTCTCTGTGTGCCATTTAGAGCTGCATGACAAGGAACACACATATTCTCGCAGAAAATGTCCAGCCATTGTCCAGCTTGGCTCTTTGAATAGGCAATGGTCAGGGTTAGGTGCCTTGAAGTCAAGTTGTGGGCTTAAAACACCATCAAGCTAGCCCTTCAATAACATCCAAGTGAATGTTTTTTTTCTGCTATGCAGAATAAACGGCGTGACCACACTTGTTGTTCAAGACAGTGGTCTTCTGATCGCTGCATGTCAACAACGAGCATGCCCCTGGCCCCCCCTTGTAACTGCAATTTTTTTGGACCTCTGCATTTTTTGTATCCTGCGTACACCTAGTCCACATACTCTGCATATGTGAAAGACGGTCAGTCTGTGTGTGTTGGCGAGATCAGTTAAATAATCGCACCCTGTTCAGGAATACACTTGCTGCCAAGAATGAAAGAGAGCGTGTGTGTGTGTGTGTGTGTGTGTGTGTGTGTGTGTGTGTGTGTGTGTGTGTGTGTTTGTTTGATGATTTGCCAGGCGTGTGTGTGTGAGAATCCTGTTTAACCGTATTTGTGGGGTCCAAAAACTTGGAGTTGAGTATGCTTGTGGGGTCCTGACCGGTTTGTAGGCCCAAAATGCTGGACCCCACAACTTTAAATGGCTGTTTAAGGGTTAGTTTGGTTTTGGTTTATGGGTTAAGGTTAGCCATTTAGTTGTGGTGGTTAAGGTGAGGGTAAGGGGCTAGGGAATGTATTAGGTCAATGACGGGTCCCCACAAAGATAGTGCCACGCACTATGTGTGTGTGTGCCGGTCTGTATGATTGTGTGTGCTTGATGTTTTGCCAGGCAAGTGTGCATATGTGTGTGTGTGTGTGTGTGTGTGTGTGTGTGTGTGTGTGTGCCTGTCTGTTTGTTTATGGTCAGGTTTCTTGGTATTCGTAGCTAAACATGGCATCATCAGTCTGATGCTCTCTGTCTGACAAGCTGTTGAAGGCTGATATCTGTTTGATGTATTCATTCATTTAACTCCTCATACTCACAGAAATACATACTCACATCTGGGACCTCTCGCTTTCTGTCTCTCTCTCTCTCTCTTTGCCTCTTGCTTTTCCTCAGAAATGCAGCAGCATGTGTCTGATAGGATTTGGAATGTAGTTATGATGAACAGATGGAGCTACACTAATACTTGGCCATGATAAGACCTTTAAAATATGTTCTGATAAAAGGCTGGCATTTTTACTTGCTTATGAATGTGGTGGCATGAACATTAGTTTGCAGGTTGTGCAGGAAAGGATGGATATCTAGAGTTTTGCATTCTTTTTGCAAAAGCCAAAAAAACATTATTTAAAAAATAAACATTTTTCACCTACGTGAGCTTAGACGGGGCTAGAGCTCCAACAAGGAATGATATAACATTTGACACACAATGTCGATTTTCTTTCATTCGTTTCCCATTTGATCCAATCAAACCAGTCCAATAGCACCCCAAATTGCTGTTGCAACCTTTCATGCAGTGGAATCACCTCCGCAGGTTCATGTTTTTCACTCACGTCACACAATATGTTTTATCTTTAGCACACTGTAGCACACACATTTTTCTCCAGCTGTCTTCATCCTTCTGGAACCAGAACACAGCAAATGTAGAGGACTCCTTCCACCTAAAGAGAGGCAAACGTCATTTCTGATGTTTCTATATAGTATATATATATTTTTTATTTAGGGCCTGAGCATAAAAGTTTTTTTTTTGGTTGGTATAATCCCCCCACCTTAAATTGCGATGGGATTTTTGATAGCTTTAACAATAATGTCATTGGATATGTGACAACACACCATTGAAGGCCCACAGGTATGGGACAGATCATGCTCAAATTGGGTCAGCAGCATGTCGAGACGTCCACGATGGTGGAAGTGTTACAGGCAACTGTCATCCCGTCAGGACCCCCAACGTGCTGGGAGGGGCTAGGGCCCATTCATTGCTGCAAGATTATAATTTCGCCATTATTTGATGGGACAGCTTGGACATGAAAGTGGAAAGGCCGCTGCAGCGAGGACTGAGCCTCTGTACATGGCGCTCACGCTCTACCAGCCACCAATGTACCTTTTTTTTTCAATTCACACTTCATAACACAGGTAGGATAGGAATTTGGTGTAAACAGCATTTCTAATCTTGGAACCTATTTTTAGTAGAGTTCCCAGAATTGATTTTCCGCTCTAGCGAGAGAGACTGAGGGGAAATGATACAAAGTTGAAGGTATTTTGTAAAACCCTAAAAGATTTGGGGCTTTTGAGAAAAAAAATTCAGGGTAGGAGCCCCAGAAGCCAGCGAATCGCTCCGTCCCTGAGGACAATGCCTGCGGACCAAGTCCAGTTCTGAGGACCACACTGTTCTATGACAAAGACACACAACCTGGAACTCCACACAGAAAAGCCTCTTCTTCACACTTGCTCTTTTTTTTGTTGACGGAACGATACACTGATGTCAAACAAACTGGATGAAGTGGATATCGAATCAGAGTGAAACCACCTTATCGTGCCTGTGCTCTCATGATTAGTGACAGAGCTTAGTGTAGCATGTCCTTTTAAATCTCGCCAGAAGGGAATTAACCTGTTTAAATTAATAACCATTGCTTCCTGCCCGCCCACATGCTTTTTGATTCATATTTCCCAGCCTTTGTTCTTCTAGCTGGAGAGACATGCACAGGGGGAAATGCTTTAGCCTCAAAATGTCAGTCGATGCTCCTTCCTCACCAGCTGCTGCTTAGTAACACACAACCATGCTGTTGTATTTTTATCCTCCTCCCCTCTTTGCGTTGTCTTCTCCTGTCTCCTCTATTTTTTGTTTTAAATGTTTTATTTTGTGCCACTGAGATGGATTTCCTTTGTCTTTACACTGCAGCTTTGTTAGAGCTCATACTGGCAGCGTCTCTTTTGCTCCCTGCAGCTCGTTGCGTCGTGTTGTCTGTTTCGGTTTCATTTTATGGTGCCGACTGTGTCTTAAGTTTCCTCCTTTGACTCTTTGTTCCCTCACACAACGTTTTGGAAAGCAGGGTGTGAGGAGGCTTCAGAATCACCTTGTTCCTCATGGCCTGAATAATATTCAACTATCTAATAACAAATCCACACAACCAAGTGCTGAGTGATTTTGGATTAAGCTAGACACGTGTTGGTTGGAGAGAGGCGTAACTGTAATTTGTAAGCATTCCACGTTGTTGTTGTTGCTCTATGTACATGGGTCACAAAGGCAGGAGGTTCGGGGTGGATTGAGGGGTCATAAAAACATTGTTCTCTGGGCTTTTATTGAGCTGATTCGGACAGTCTGAATCCAGCAATACTGTCAAGGTAGTCTATATCCACGAAGTTCAATGTCAAGATTTGCTCCATTGTCGCCAGAAATTCAGCCAAATGCCTGTCACATTCCTTTTGGACTATAATTAACCGCTCCTCAGATGTCTGCAGGGTAAATCCAGACAGCTAGCTAGACTATCTGTCCAATCTGAGTTTTCTGTTGCACGACTAAAACAAATTTTGAACCTACATGTTCCACCAAAACAAGTTCCTCCAAGAGGCTTTTGCAGTGGCTCCGTCTGGCGCTTAACATCGCCTGTAACAATTGTGATTGGTGGAAAGAAATGCCAATAAACCAGAGCACATTCCTCTCCCAACCTGAAATGCTGTGTGGACTAGCCAGACCTTCCTCCGAGACACTGTGGAGGAAGGTCTGGCAATGCGAGACTACTGTCAATGGTAATCGTTTCATTGAATGAAGTCTACAGCCCACAGCTAGCCACACATAGTCTGCCTTACACCTTACAATGATACTAAAATACTTTTTATCGGGGTGTCTCACTTTCACTTTCGCTTGTACTTATTGTTCTCTCCGTGACACATCTAGCTCAGAAAAGACAGTAACGCCAACGTCTCCTTCCCTGATTGGATAGCTGCGTCTCTCTCTGAGCCTGCTCCTCTCCATTAGCTGACCACCCATCCTGACACTTGGCTATTACTCTGAATCACGTACTTGTCGGACACTTTTCTGCTCCCTCCCTAACTCTTTTTCTCCCTCTTACATCTCCAGCTCCACTCCAACTCTGACAAGGGCGATGGTTCTGTGAGCTACATCCTGTCTGGCGAGGGGGCCGGGTCTATTTTCCTCATTGACGAAACAACGGGCGACATCCACGCAGCAATGAGCCTGGACCGTGAGAGGAAGTCCCAGTATGTCCTACATGCAAGGGCCATCGACCGGCAGACCAACCGCTCCCTGGAGGCAGAGTCAGAGTTCATCATCAAGGTCCAGGATGTTAATGACAATGCTCCAACATTTCCTGATGGACCGTTTATAGCATCTGTGCCTGAGATGTCTGATGTTGGTAAGCCAGGAGCCTCTCATGCTTTGAGTTAGTTGGGAACACAAAGGTGTAACTCAGGGGTGTCAAACTCAATTTCACGAAGGGCCACACTGGAAAATGAGAATAAAATTAAGATAGAGACATGTATTGCATTATTGCATGTATGATTTAGTCTTTTCATTTACAGCTTGGTCCACATAAAGCCAGGAAAAAGTCAGCAAAAAAGTTACTTAGATGTCAGAGCAAATGAAGCTAAACAACGATTACATTTTTAAAAGCTGTCTTCCACAACAACCTGTTTCACAGCAAAATGCTCTGGCTCTTTGGGAGTTTCTGAGTCTTAAAGTCAGTAAATCTGCAAAATTCTGCTTTGAATGTTGCATAATTATAGTTTGAAAACAGTTTCCTGTATTTTTGGTTTGGCACACAACCAGGTGGGATAAAATGTATAGTAAACCCTAACTAATATGCAGGCCGGAACAAAACTTGTAAAGGGCCTGGATTTGTCCCCCGGGCCTTGAGGTTGACACACGTGGTGTAACTAATAATTAACAATGGCTACCTTGAGTGTTCTTGTAAGCCAAGCCATGATAATGAGTTGGCATGCACAGTATCAAATCCCAGGAGTTGACTCAACTAATAACTAATAATTTAGATTTTCATGGCGCCTTTTAAGGGATTGAAAGACACAGATTAAACGTGGGGAGTCTGAACACAACAGACACAAGGCAAAAACTAAAAAAGAAACCGCAAACGGAAAATCAACAAGTAACATCAACAGGCAAAGATCATTGATGGTCTGTCACTGCATCGATGCAGAATCGTCCACGAACGCATCGCGATGCATCGATGCAGTGATTCATTTCAACACCCCTACTGGTGTAGGTACCTGGGGGTTAGAGCAGGGATTCGTTTGTAGGTTAGGGGAAGGCAAGTGATCTTTTCAGAGCCCATGACTTACTTATTGCTGTCGGGTGTAAAGTCCATTCCAAACAATATTTTAAAAAGTGTACTTTGGAAATAGTTACCAACCTTGACTCTAAGGCATCAGTTATAGAAATACAATAATGTACAATAATAATGTAATGGACTGAATATGTAACATTTAATTACAAGCTTATATTTTGGGCGTGGGGGGGGAATGACACTTGGAAGTAAGAGTGAAGGATCTAACTAGGGATAGACCGATTATCAGACCTGGCGGATTATCGGGTTCAGGTTTTTGGCAGTTTGCAGATTATCTGTATGGGCGTTTTATTTGGCCAATAATTGATAAAGTTAATGAATTAAAAAGTGTGCTACTTTGGCTCGGCTATAGCGTCGTGTCTGTCCCTCTGCTTCACTCACAGATCACTCACCACTAAGCCTGACTTGATGTTCCTACAATACTATCTGACTATTTTCCAATGTGTACTTTGTTGAAAGTTTTTAATTCATAAAATAATTGCTTAAAGCATTGAAAAAAAGCTTTGTGTTGGATTATGTAACATTCCAAAATCATATTTTTGGCTTAAAGATTTTTCTTTTTAAGATTTTCGGCGCCCGGATAGCACAGTTGGTAGAGTGGGCGCCTATATATATATATATATATATATATGAGGTTTACTCCTCAACGCAGCGGCCCTGGGGTTAGACTCCGACCTGCGGCCCTTTGCTGCATGTCCTTCACCCTTCTCTCTCCCCTTTCATGTTTTCAGCTGTCCTGTAAAAATAAAAAAAATGAATCAAAAAAGGCCGAAATGCCTCAAAAAGGGACGCCAATAGTGCCGACCAAGCGCGTGTAACATGACGTTAAAGGAGACCCGACCAAGCAAGCGTATTTTACGAGATGGGAGAGAGAATATGTTCGGCTATCGGTTTCATTAAAAGCTAATAATCAGTATCTTTATTGTCCTTGAAAAACCAGAATCGGTCGATCCCCAACACGTAGACCTAGTTCTGCTCAAAGGATCATGTATGAGCAGTGAGAACCACAGGCACTGTCCATTAGTTGTCTATATATGCACATGGTGTTTGTGAATGGTTACAGTTGTACAGTGTTAGTACAGATATCAGATTTCTCACAACAAAGAAGACGATAACTAAATTGTTGGTTATTTAATAAGATAATGCATTAGTTTGGTAAGGTGTTAAACACTCCTGGGATGCTATTTGTACATTACCTGAACATTTCACGCTGTCTTTGCCATGAGAACAAACACACCGCAGGTATATGAAGATGAATGAGATTGATAAAAGCTTTGGCTTTTCCTGTCTGCTGCCACACGGCTAATGTCAGGCTAATGGCCTGTGGCTCTTTACACGAGCACTGCTGACAACACACACTGTTTTACTGCAGCGCGTAGTAAACCTTTAGATGGGCACATTTACAAACAAACAAAACATTTTCATACGGCTGTGGCTTGGTTTCCATTGCAGATTGTAATTAGAGGCTAGTGCACCGACAGTGACAGTAACATTATGTCTAGTGTTTGGGCTTGCTTGTAGGGGGGTTTAGGGCATAGTGAACACAATGGTGCCTGCCTGTAACAGAGGAAGTCTGACGTTAACCCCTACCATGACACCTTTCACCTCGCCGTTAGAGACGCTGTCTGCGTGGAGCTTTGAAAAGTGTAAACACACACTTTACCGGCATTGCTGTGACCCACTGTGACTTTAACAAAGTGGACGTTGATTCACTTTGTCGGCACCACAGCTGTGTGTGTGTGTGTGTGTGTGTGTGTGTGTGTGTGTGTGTGTGTGTGTGTCTGCAGTCGGAGCTTTGCTCTCTGTCAAGATGCAGAGACGTCAGATATGCTTGCACTTATGTGCTCTGGGGTACCGAAATTTGGCACGTTCCATTTAAAGTGAATCCGTCCTCGGTAGTACTGACGTTACAGATCAAACTGGCCACAATAATGAGATTTTTGCCATGAATTTTTTTTTTTAAACATCAAGTTCCTAGGTAAAGAATAAACCTGTCAGCATTCACCAACCCTTTCTCTCTTTTTGTCTTTGTGGTGGTCAGTGCTTTCGACCGTTGACCATTTGATCACTTATCATTTGTTTCCTTCCCTCTGCAGGAACGTCGGTTTTGCAAGTAACAGCCTCAGATGCAGACGATCCGACGTACGGAAACAGCGCCAAGATAGTTTACAGCATTCTGGAGGGACAGCCCTACTTCTCTGTGGACCCCAAGACAGGTACAAACCGCTTCTGGTTTCACTTTAAACACCCACTGCCCAGGGGGGGGGCTGAAATATGAGTATTCCCTCCCATCCATTGGGCAAGAGTGCTGTCAATCTGACAACTGTGATTTCCATTAGATCATAGTTCTTTCACGGTCACAAAAGGACGGCACTGTGGTTTTTACTTTGTTGTCTGAGTCCATTAAGTGTTTAGGACAGCTGTAATGAACCTTATCAGATAGTGTTTCATGATGCAGTTGGTGAGTTCCTGTGTATTGCTTTCAGTAGTGCAGCTAGGTCTTTAAGGGGACATTCAACCGACGGCCTCCACCTGCTCCATTATGTTTGGTGAAAGAGCAGGTGCACTGAAGGGTCCTTTTGTATGGCTCCATAATTATCAGGAACCTTTTTTTAAGTGCTCATATTATGCTTTTTGGCTTTTCACCTTTACTTTATTGTGTTATATATCTTTTTCAGTGCATGTAATAGTTTTACAAAGTGAAAAAGCGCAAAGCCCCCACCAAAGGGACTTATCATCTCCAACAGAAAACACTGTTCACAAACTGCTCCAAACAGCTCTATTGGAGTCCAGCCTTATGTAATACACGTTATAATGTTCATCTAGCTGCTAGGGTGGCACGCCCTCAAACCAAGCTAGTTAGAGCGGAGGCCTGAAGAGTAGTTGTATCACCATGTCCAGGAGACCGTGTAAAAACTTTAGTTAAAATTTAGAGTTAAAATGTTACTTATGAAAGACTCATTTAGTTAAAATTTAGATAAATTACCACTCTGAAACGGCTTGCTTCAGTCTAGGTTGCGAAGCTGGTTCGGGTTGTTCTGCCTGTGTTTTGGGATCAGACTCGCAGGTTTGTTTAGGATCATACTCTGCTTCTGACTGGCTAGTAGTCCTTACCTAGTTACAGTCAGGGCACGCCTTCATACTCTGCTTCTGACTGGCTAGTAGTCCTTACCTAGGTACTATCAGGGCACGCCCTCATACTCCAAAGGGGGCAACCACATGTATAGAGATAGCCATCCAGCACCATGATATGTAGTTTACAAAGCCCTGGATCAGGGTGAGTCTATAACTTGTAAACTACAGTATATTTTAGAATAATTTTATTCCTTTAGCTCTTTCCATAGGAAACTGGATCTGCACGTGTCATACTTACTGTTCTGCCTCAACAGGGGACTGCTTTCCACTTCTACGCTCCTCAAATTGAAAGATATGCCAGTTTCACAGTTTGACACACTGCAGTTTTTTAATCCACACACAGTGCGACATTTAAGGATAAGGAAGCATTACACATCTTTTAATTAAAGATGAAATTGATATGTTTTCCCACTGTTATCAATAATGGCCTTTAAGTGTTAATGTGTCCAAATGATTTGCAACGCAGCGGAGAACTTGACATGTCAGAGCAGAAGGAATTTAGAAAAGAGGCTCTGAATGAAACAACCCCCCCCCATCTCTGTCCCACACAATAGCTTTCCCAGACATCACAATGTGTCCATTAAAGACACAAGATAATAAAAAAAGCCTTGTAGAGTCAGTATACAGAGAATATCAAAGTGTCTTGAAAGCGTCTTCCACTCAGTTTGAATGGAATTAGCTAGAGAAAGAGAAAAAGGAACAAGGCTTTTGAAGACAAGCTACACTGTGTGTGTGTGTGTGTGTGTGTGTGTGTGTGTGTGTGTGTGTGTGTGTGTGTGTGTGTGTCTGTGTGTGTGTGTGTATACAAAGACAGCTTTACAATGAGACTGCCTTAACTTTTTATTTTTAAGTTTTGCATAATGTCAGCACTTTGCTGTGTTTCCAATTGATGCTTCTGGCATAATAGATTATGATAAATAATACAACACCTTCACTCTCAGTAATGCAATCTGCAGCTTGTGGAATTTTCTGAGGAAATTTGTTGAAGTACTAATGTCACAGCAGCTTTCTTCCTTAGTCTAGATTGACAGCGTTTCATTTCTGGGATTGCTCCGTTGCCGCCGGAAATTCCACCGGATGTCCCTCACCTTCCTTTTTCTTTGTTTTGGCATTCTACACTCAATTTATGAGTATGGTTAACTGATTTCAGCTTATCACAGCCCAAGAGGATTCTGATTGGTTTAAAGAAATGCCAATTCCCAGAGCACATTTTTCTCCCATCCCGGAATGCTGTGTGGACTAGCCAGACCCAGTTAGTGTCCTCATCTAGGTGGTCTTTGGAGTCTCCCAGTAGGCAAGGTCAGCCGCGAGAGCACATGAACAGGAGCATCCAGAAAGCCAGATAACCTCCCTCACATACACAGGTACACCGATGAAGCACTGGCTTTGCAATTTGTCAGCTTCACCTCAATTAATCTCTGTCAGTTTGAATACAATTGGTCCTATATGAAACTAGACAGCAGATATAAGATGCTGCTTCATCATTTGTATCTGTCACCAGACTTTTCTAACCATTTTCTTTCTTCTTGTACACCGTCCTCAGTGTGTGGGTGTGGGTGTGTGAGTGTGTGGGTGTGTGTGCGTACCAGCGGCTGAATGTTAACATGCTGTTTGACATTGTGCAGAGTGCTCAGGTTGGCAGGCGCTTGGATTAATAAAATGTCAACACAGAACCTTGGTGTCAATACAGCGGAATTCAGATAGTTGCAAATGAATGGACATCTTTATAGCCATCTGCTGTCAACATTGCATGTGCTGTACAGTTTAGGTCAAACCCTTGTGGGAGTTTGTACAGGATGGTATTGAGATTGTCTTGTCACGAGGGGACTACACACTCAAGATCACTGCTACACGTCCTTCAAAAACAGTCATATACAGTTATATACAGTTATATCACTCCCCTGTCCGGGAGGGGCGGCCAGCTGGGGTGGCCATTCACCGAGTCTGTGGTAGATTTAATTTGTGCAGAAGCAACTGTACCCAAATCTACAGTCACACCATTCCACAACCAGAAAGCATGCATTACAGTAACCATCTGGGATGCCATGAACACACGCACTGTTGCCTACAAATAGGACTGCAGTCAGAATTATAAAGCTGCGGACTACAATGTGAGAAGAGCAGTAAAGGAGGAAAAAGGGGAGTATGGGAAGAAAGTGGAGCTACAATTCCGAGGAGGGGGCAATCTCAGAAGCATGTGGCAAGGTCTAAGAACTATGACCGATTACAAGCCCACCCCCTCCTCCTTGTCAAGTGCTTATAGACCATCGGCAGCCAACAAGCACAAACAGCCGAAGCAGAGGTTAATGGAAGGGTGTGTGTAATGACCCCTCCCACTCTGTGGTGCCTCTGGCTATTTTTCCGGCAGGTGTTTAGGAGGCAGTCCGAGTAAGTGGGTAAGCCACTGGAGGTTCTTGACACATTTTACTAGGGGGGCCAAGGAGGAGCCAGTGTTTAACCAGGGGGGCACACAAATGATATTTAAAGATTATAAACTTTATTTTACTTTATATCATATAAACATTTATTTTTTACAAGAGTGAGTGCAGGTGCAAGAGAGGTAGGGCCGTAAAAAAATGAAAAATGTCTACATGCATAGCAATATGTAGAGTCCATCAGGACAGAATACTCAAGCCATGGATGAAGATTATAGCAGTTTGGCCTGATGCTCCATCTCCTGTCCCCCATCAAAATGGTTGGGAATATAATAATATTATATTATAATATTCATTATAATATAAGGAAGCGGTGCATCCTTTATCAGGATGTGCACCCCATGATGCTGATCCATGAAATAATTGGCCTTTAATAATAAAAATATGCCTGCCTCTATGAGAATGTATCATAGGGGTATGTATACTTATGCCCCCTGTATTTTAAGGGAGAACATTTATTTATTTATAAGACATTATTCATTAAAAAAAGTTCCTATATTTTTTTAATTAAGGCAATAATAAATAAATAAAAAAAAAAAAAAAATGTTATTCCTCTTTTTAGTCAACTTCAGCATGGGTTCCTAAACGTATGCATACCACTGTATGCATACATATACCTGCATGCATTTCAAGATGTAGGCCATTGACACAAAAATAATTTTACAGCAGAAAGCACCATTTTAAGGACACACAGTAGACCCACAATGAAATTGTAATTGCGCTGCTTTGCAAATAGTAAGAACCTTCTTCATCACAAACCTGATGGTGCAGTACTTGATCCACATGGATCCACTTGCTGTCCCTCTGGCTGTTCCTTTACTCTGTCCCTGTATGTTTTCATCCTCCTCACCCCCGCTTCTTCATCCTCCTCACCCTCTGGAACATCCCTCTCTGTGTCAGAGCCCTCACTTTCATCACGTGCCCTCTCTCCAAACTCCTCCGACTCCTCTGGCTCTCCCTCTTCCTGCTCCTCAACCCCTTGATTTGTTTCTCTCACTGCTGTTTTTCTCACTTTTTGTTTACCGGGACAAAAAAGGAACCTAATATTCCTTCCTAGTTTCATGATAACTATCAGAAGATGAAAACGTAGGAGTATGCGTTACATTTCGTGCCTAACCATAAAGCCTGTCAGTTACTTTACACAAATGTATTAGTTATTGCAATGCAACAGCCAAGACGGGTGACGTTACGTGTTAACATTACAACATTGTGTAGACCTAGCAAGGACACTGACATTTGGATATTGGCTTCTGCTTTGATGAGTTTGCCTAAATATGATTAAGTTCTGAACATAGAGACCAGACATTTACTAACGTGGTTTCCTTCTCAGCGTGAGGAACAAAAGGAACACGGTTATGTGCAAGAACAACAAATCGCTTACGAGATGAAATGGTTTCGCTTACCTTGGACTTACCTTGGAAAAATCGTAGCTTCTCTCTCCACCGAGCAGCACCACATGACGGTGTGGCAGGCTACAGTGTTTGGGTGCGCCACTCTAATTTACCCGTGTAGAACGTTGCCTCGCACATTAGTTCCGCTTTTGGCACTTGCGTGTAAAATCATAATTATTAATATTTTTTAAAATTTGGTCATCATGGGGAGGCTACAGGGGTGGCCAGCGACATTTCTAGGGAGGCACGGTCCTCCCTAGGCCTCCGTGTAGAACAGCCACTGGGGTAAGCCAACCTCCACAAAGAGCCATTGTGATGCTATCAAGCCATCACCCGCCATTAGCATTCCTTTGACTGCCATTCATTTTGGCGTCAGTTTAACAGCGAATAACGTTACATCTGAAGCCTTTGAAGACTCTATTTGTCTATTATTTATTTCTAAAGAAACACGACAATGTATAAAAGGCTCTGTTACCTTGTATCTCACGTTATGGCTCCGTAGCAGACGTTTTTGTAAAAATAGGCTAACGATTGTGTCATAACCACGCGACTTACTGTCGCAGAGTTGACAACTTACCATATAGTAAGGGTAAGCTTGCAGACAGTTTCGACTTATATCAGCTGTTTAGGTTTAATTACTAATGTTAACTAGCATTTTAGTTAGCAATAATTAGCCTGTCCCTATGTTATCTCCTTACATATACCTACCTCTCCGTCTCTGCTGATTGGGAATGATTGAGATTTCTCTTGCACAGCTACCAGAAGACTTACAACTTTCAGACAGGTTGCTCACGTCACATCTACGTCTTCAAGCTCAGTTGGAGGCTGCACAGTAACGCTCAGCATCACCGGGAAAGAGCTTCTAGTAGACTTAATTTGTCTACGGCGTCACATTGTCCATTTCATTTACAGTCTATGGTAAATTTCATCCAATTTACATTTCAGTATTTTTTTGAAGGGGACACAGATAAATACAAAATAGTATAGTTGTAAATGATGTGTTGTTGTGGAAGTCCAGTAAGTATGGCTGTCAAGCTATTTTATTCACTTTAAAAACCTGATGATCTGATTCTTTTCTCTAACACGGATGATGCTGAACTGAGAACCCCCTAGCAAGCAAGCTAACTAACTTTTTTTTAAGGATTATTTTTTTGGGGACTTTTCCACCTTTAATGGACAGGACAGCTAAGTGAGAAAGGGGGGGAAGACATGCAGGAAATGGTCAAAGGAGATTCGAACCCTGGACCTCTGCATCAACGTACATGTGTGCCTGCTCTACCACTGAGCCAAGCTAGCTAACTAACTAACTAACTAGCCAGCCAGTCAGCTTGTTTTCTGTAACCAGTGAAAGCATGTTGGGTGGAATAAGCAGGCTAGCTAACTAACTAGCCAACAAGCTACCAAACAAGCTAATGTTATAATCGCTATCTCCATGGAAATAGCTTTTGTCATAACTAATTTATTAATGACACAGCATCATCTGTATTAGAGAAAATAATCACTTCATCCGACGTTTAAAGTGAATGAAATAGCCTTGTCTACTTACTGGAGTTTCGCAGCTAACATCACTGAAAGTGGTTTAAATAAGTTCTCTCCCAGCCTGCGCCGTCTTTGTTAACAGCGCCGCTCCCACAAGCACGTTCAAAAATCACACTCATCAAAATCATCCTTTGTGGAGCAGAGTTAGTGACCATACGGACATTGGAGTAATTTAATTTGAGCAAACAGGGAACCTGTTGTGCTTAAATCATTAAAGATGGGATGCTACTCCCTCATGCTGCAACATGTCATCCTGAGGACATTGGGATTTTTTTTATATTAAAATCTTGCCCATGGCTGCTTTAAAATCCAACGTAGGACTTTCACCTGCTCTTCAGCTTAATCAATATGATTAGTTTGACAGTTCCCGTTTTATACCACAAGCACACACACACACACACACACACACACAAGCACACAGGAAATTAATTCTAGGCTTTGGCCACACACTCAACAGCCAGTCTGTCCCGGAGGCCAGCTGCTGAATGCTGAAGGCTTGTTTAACAAGAGTCGGCTGACAGATGAACTTAGTGGTGCAGGCAGGTGGGAGCCCAACACAACATGTTTGCTGGAGTTTACCTGACATCAGTGGGAGAAAAGGGGAGGCGAGGGAGGAAGGGGAGTAAGAAGAGAGAGGCAGAGGTGGGGGATAGGAACCTGTGATGAGAGAAGAGGAATAGAAAAGAAGGAGACCGGGTAAAGGAGGAGTGGACAAGACTGTTTTTTATTTTTTATTTTAGGGGACTGTACTAAAATAGCTTTGGTGGGAAGGTGAGCTGAATCTTACCTTTCCCTTTGTAAAAACAAAACAACAATAAGACCTTTTTCCAGAGTTATTTCTCTTTCTTTTTTTTGGGATACTACAAAATAATCCAGTGCTCTACTGATTACTGATTACTAAATGGCAGTAAGGCAGTTCATATGTTTTGTGCCGTTAGACATACATTCAATATTAACGTTCAACATTTTGGAATTTAAGTGGTCTGAGAGAAAACCAGACCTCGGTACCTCCTCCTGGCTCTGTTTTCAGGCTTTAGAAAATCTAGCCCCCGATGGGAGACTTTGGCCAATCAAAGGTCATTTCAGAGAGAACGTTCCTATTCGCTGGTCTACACATGCAACTGAGAAGGGAGTTGCAAAGATGGGGTCTCCAGAGAAATAATTAAAAATGTGGTTGTAACATTGGTATGTCCAGCATCTGGCTCAGAAACACACCAGATGAAATACACAGCTGAGGTATTATTTTCCAAATAGACGGCTGTAGCCTGCTGCAGACTCTGTCTGTCCGGACTCTAACTGTCCGGTTATCTGTCTTTGAATGTGGTGACCTGCACGCGTCCGACGCAGCACGCCACCACATTCAAAGACAGATAACCGGACACGCGTGCCGTAAAACAGCCAGGTGGAACCATAACAAATTGCACTCAACAATGTGAGCAAATCTAGTAGAGCCCGACCGATTAAGGAGTTTTAAGGCCGATACCAATACGAATATTTGGTTATTGGTTATTTAAGTATCCGATATGCCGATGTATCGGCCAACGTACAGTATATATTTTTTTAAAATCCAGAAACGCGTTACAAAACAAACGTATTTCCCTACCATTAGTTATTTGTATTTATGAGTTCCCACTAAAATAATATGATAATAATTAGTTTTATTGTCACAACAGAACAGAGGAACATCAAAATATATTAAAGTTCTGATAAATAAAATGTATAAAAATAAAAACTTAAGATATTAAATTTAAAAACCTTGGAACAAAAACACATTAACAAAAACAATGAGTTTTTCCAACAGGGTCGTTGTAGAGCGCCCTCTGGTGGACAAACTATGCAACGCCGACACTCAATAACACGGTTGACAGTCCGTTGTTATTTTTTAAATATTCATTCATCAGAATCATTTATTTGTCATTATAAATGATTCTAATTAATGAATATTTAACCCTTGTATGGTATTCGGGTCAAATTGACCCATTTCAAATTTTTACAAGAAAAATGGTACAAATATACATTTGTTTTTTATACCTGAAAATCAATGGCCTTGCCTTATTTTCTGTGATAAACATGTATTCCTGGCTCAATTCAGAAAATTATTCTGGATATGACCACTTATGTTTTTTCCATAGTGGATTTTTAACATGAATTATAACCTTATGACAAAAAACTAATTTCATTTTTAATTGTGTTCTAGTAGAGACTGATTGCCTTCCCTAAACATATTTATCTCAATTGTTGGAAATTGAGATAAAGGCAATATTTGTTAAAAGATTATGAAGTAATTTTTTATTTCAGCATTGTTTTTAAAACCCAAAATAAGTCACAGGTCAATTTGACCCGAGGGATACGAGAGGGTCCCGGAAGTGAAGACAATACAACGGTTAAAAAATAAAAAAAAATAAAAAATCGCAATAGAGTTCAGGTTTATTGAGGGAAGAGACCGAGCTGTACATTTAGCTGTGGATACGTATGACACACCACCCTCTCAGTTATCTGGGGGACACACAAGATTGAAAGTGTGGGAAGACCACATGCATGTTAATGCGCGATCATATCAATGTTCCAGACTGCAAATAGCCTGAGTCTACTATGTCTTGTTAAGCATCAGCGAAAAAGAACTAGTTGGCAATGTGTTATGCTGAACTTCCATATTACGCTACAGAACTTCGGTGTCTGTGGTGAGGTAATGTTCAATTGCTAATAACCATGCAGATCTGAAAATAAAAGCCCTGACGCAGGGAAGTAATTGTTCTCCTTACATGGTATTTGGCAAAACACATCTTTTATGACCCATGACGCAAAGCCTTCTTTTTTTGTAACTTTAAAAAAATTAATGATAATATAATTTAGGTGGATGGAAAAAAAAAAAGGCTCTACCCTCCCTTGAAGTAAAAACACATAACCCTCCTCAGTGTATTTCTTGTTTTCTCTCATTAGCTTATTTAATCAGGGAATACAAAAAGTCTCTCTCTCTCTCTCTCTTTGAATAAAAAAATAAAAGACACCCCATGAATATTGTTGTCATAAGCTGCACCAAACAGCCATTCTTTCTTGCGCTTATCTGTGCCACGGTGATATCATACAGTCATTTCCTTTTTGTGCCGCTCTCTGGTGGCCTTGGAACGGAGGCGCCGGCTCGGTGCCTTCATGCTTGTATGAGCACATGAATTATCAGGAGAGAAAACGATGGCTAACCTTGGCTTTTCTGAAGTGGAGAGAATCACAGGCTGAAAGCCAAACATTCAAAGTGACAAAACGGCTGCATCTGTGTGTGTGTGTGTGCGTGCGTGCATGTGTGTAGGGGGACCCTTTTAGTCTAAAGTCCCTCTCTTTATTTTCTCTTCCTCTCTCTTGCTTTCCTTCTGCTCTTTCCTGGAAGAAAACCGACACTGTGCAATATATTGGTGGTTCCTCCTCCTCAGTAGAAGCAGTGTTGAGTTTAGAGAAATCAAAGATGGAGAGTTGTTAAGTTCTAAAGTCATGTACTGAAGTAGAATGTTAATGTGTTTTATATTTCAGTAGCTATTATTGAGTATTCAGTAGCTAAACATAATTATATTTTATGGCTGTAGATACTAGTTACTCACAAAATGTGATAAGCTCATTGAGTACATTATTGCTTTTAATTCAGCTACCCAACATTACATAATAAGTCATTAGTCGTCTAAGCACCGCCTGGAACAGATACAACAATTTGTCAATTTAACATTATGTAAAATGAGTATGTTTACCTCTGATAACATTACCATGAAGCCATGCTAATCAATCTTTTTATTTTAGACTATGTATTGACAAGTCTCACATTTCCGGGCTGTCTGTGTGTCGCCGTTCTCAAAATCTCTTTCCTACAGGACGCAAAAACGGAAAAGAAAAAAATGGTGTGTGTAACAAGGCAGGCCTCCTGTGAATGATATACATGGTATGTATTTACAAAGAATATGAATATGTCTGGGTGGGGAAAGTGAAGGAGCAGCGCTCATTACCACCACTGAGGTGCCCGTGAGCAGGATGGATGTTTTGGGGCAGATATCAAAGGACTGTTATAGACAAAGTACACACGGTAATACACAAATTACATTTAACCATGTATCCAACGAATTTAAATAGCTCACATTACTGCATTACTGTGTGAATATTTAACTTCATTTATTGTATGTGGCGTTTTCTTTTGGTTAACTTTTCCTGCTACAGATTTTCCACCGTGGTCAGAAAGCACTCCCACTACGCCTCTAGAGTTATAGTTAGAGCTATTCGATCCTAAGCTAATCGCTGTCACTCTCTCACTTGCTCTACCACACTCTCCCCATACACACATGCCGGCCCTTAAAGAGATCGATGCGCACACACCAACGCACATGTATAAACCTGAGGCCCCTCCGCAGAACCAGATATTACGCTTAAGGTCTGGCTACACCGCACATTCATTCTAGTATGAGAGAAAAACAGGCTCTCGGTTGTTGGGTTGCATTTCTTCAAACCAATTATTGCGATCATCTTGGCTCTGTTAACAGTCTCGGGAAGGAACTTGACACCCTCTCCTTGATTTTATGTTGTTTATGGAGAAGGAGAACCAGGAAATGAGTCGGGGCTTTCCATAGCCAGGCGACGGCTACACATCAGTAGCAGTCATCCTTACAGCCTTATGCTTTCAGCCTTACCTATCCTTTAAAACTAAAAAGACCCTTCTTACTATTATGTTCATTTCTTAACTAGTGTAAACAGTAGATGATTTCTGTCCTTGTATTCTGTTATTGACCGTAATTATGAAGTTAAGAACGTAACACAAAATACAGTAAAGATTATATTCAGATATATTCCGTATAGTCATACATTATTCTAGAGGTGCACATCAGGCTGCAGCGTAGGGTCAGTGTTTCCACATACTTACGTACGTACACTGTGGAGATAGGTCTGGCAATGCGAGAGAGTGCAAAATATACAAGGCAACCAAATGCATTCAGCAAAGCATTTTATTATATAATAAGTCCAGGTGGAGGGGAGATTTGATTGATTTTCTTTGAATGGGCAGTTTTCAAAGAAAATCTGAGCTCCTACGGAAAGAGAGAGATGGCAGAAAGCAGGCCCCGTTGCATTCTTCCACTAGATGCTTTAGCGGCACGTCCCTTTTCAGAGGCACACTATGCTATCAGGCAAGAACAGGGACGAAACCTGGCCATGGATAAGGTATTTACACCTCACCCACACACTCGAGCACTCATGTCTAGTCTGTTCCACTCATGGTCTTTCACTCCTACGGGCCTTGCTGTCAAAACTGACACACACACACACACACACACACACACAGGATTGCAGAAATGGCTAAGGCCATGGCCACTGGTTAAATCCTTCTTATATAAATCAATGGTTTAGGTTGCCAAATCCATTTATTTATGTAGGACATACACACATCTCCTCTACTTTAATGCTGGATAGTGTTAATAAATAATAATGCATTGTATTTTAATTGTAATATTGTGCGTGTAGAATCTGAATCTGCTAGGTAAATGTAGCAGCACAATGGCATGTGGTGTGTTTTGAACGGACACTGCACTAGTTATTACAAATCCCATTACATGTGACCGTGATATACTCTGGACTGTGTGACAGAATTGAACAGTTTATTTCTTGCTTGACCCCCACCAAACCACATCAATGAAAGCTAAGCTGAGCCGGCTTCTGGGGCTCCAACCCCAAATGTTTTCTCAAAAGTCTTGAATCTTTTAGGCCGACTTCACAGTCTTTTCGAGGCTTTAGTGGACTCTGTTTTAAAGCTAGATTGAAAGTAGTTATTGTTATCATATAAAACTACACAACGCTCCAAAGTTAGGCTAAAACTTTATCTCCGATTTCCAGTGAGTTATGTTGACAACGTTCGGAGCAGCTTAAATTGGTTTTATTGGAGAGAGCAACAAGTTAGAGGACTGGCATCTGCCAAATCTCCCTTTTTACTATCGATCTGCTCAGTTGCTGTGCTCTGCTTCAAGGCAGCGCTGCGACCATCATCTTCAACATAGACATTTAAAGAAATGGACCAACAGATCCCGTTGCTCTGGACAGAGACCAGTAAAGTCTGTTAGTCTGGTTATGACACAACCGTTAGCCTATTTTTACAAAAACGTCTGCTACAGAGCCATAACGTGAGGTACAAGGTAATGGGACCTTATATACATTGTCGTATTTCTTTCGAAATGAACAATATAGGCTTTAAACGCTTCAGATGTAAAGTTATTTGCTGTCAAAGTGATGCCAAAATGAATGGGAGTCAATGGGATGCTAACGGCAGGTGATGGCTTATTAGCATCAAAATGTCGCCATAGGAGCTACGCTTACAGAAGAGAGGCTTACCCCCTCGGCCGAATCCTAGTACTAAATTCTGGATGATGCAAACATAGACTATATATATATTGATATGATATTGATTAATATTAACGGTCTATAGGTGTGAAGCGTCTGCCCACAGGATTGTCGGTAAACTTTTTTTTTTTTTACTTTATTGACAAATTGTCATGTTTCCAATTGACTGAAGATCAGGGTTCAAAATGATTTTCTTCCACCAGCCAAATGGCTTACTGGCCAATGGATTACTATTGTTTTTTTGTGGCTGGTGAGTGAAGCAAATCTACCAGCCACTTGCATATTTTACCTGCATTTGACTGGTAAATGGTGCTAATTTTTAACCCTGCTGAAATTTTTGTTACATTATGTTGTTAATAAATGTTTTAAATTTGACAATGTAATGTGGTACATTGCGAACAAAGGTCAGACGTTATATTTCATACAAGTCTAGTCTAAAAATGGCATAGCAACCTGTGCTTAAAAAAAAGAAGTTAAATTCAAGAATCAAACAGTGACCTTAGAATCGAAAATGTAATTGATTCGAAAAAAAAAACACCACTAAATGTTGCGTTGGAACTCGCATTACTAAGATTGCAACAGGTTTCATATTAGCAAAATTTAAGTAATGCGTCATATATTACTGTGTTACAGCAAAAAGATTGTGACTGTAATTGCGTTACTTTCAACACAGGGCTGCGTCTTCGGGCCCCGTCCTTTACACCCTATAAGCTAATGACTGTACCGGCCCTTTACCCAGACTCTGATGAAACTGCCATACTTGGACTACTCAATGACAGCAACTCTGTTACATCTTTTGATGTTACTTTTGTACTAGTTTAGTGTATGATTTGGCGTGCAGTATACTGTAAATGATGTACTAATGTGATTATATAGTGATGGAATTAATATAACATAATGTAATGCAATGTAATATAGTCTTACATTTGTTACAACTACATACTTTTGTTAATAATCATTTGATCACAAGCAGCCTTCTGTTCCTTGACAACTTCCTGTTACACGCTACACAAAATATCCCTGATCATATATTTTATTTTTCTCTCAACACTAGCAGTGGCCACAGTATTTGCCTTTTGCTTTTTTAAATTTCACAAAATTGTGAAAAAAAAATAAATAAAAAAAGACTAGAGCAGACGATCCACTGGGACCTTGAACATCAGTTGGACCCTAAGTATGCTGAGCTTCCCTCCCCTTTTTGCTTTCTGATCTGTGTCTCTCTCTCCGAGCTAAAGCAGAGAAAAAGTATCCTCTTATCTGCCCTCTATTACTCTCATGTGCCTGTGTGCGAGGGATTACAGCGAAAAACAAGACGAGGGCACGCAGAAGAAAGCTGCATTTATAATGCCAAGTAACCTTAAATGGGGAAAATGCAAAATACAAATTCATCTCCTCCGTTGTGTTATTTGGACTGCTCTAATTTCAGCGAGACGCGAGTGGGGGAATGTGCACAGCTCAAGGTCTTTTGGTTTTCTGCTGGTGGAGTCCAGTTTTGTGTCATTCTGTCAAAAAGACTGAAGACATTACGTTTCGGTACGCCCCGTCGAATCAAATTCAACAGTGGCTTGAAACGTTTGGTTATACCAAGTAAAGAACTAATTCCAAGAATGTAAAATTGTGACGATTGTGTTTCTGACAGTTAATCTCTGCCTCCGTCACTGTAACACCCTTTTTCAAAATTGTGTCCTTTCTCTCTCTCTCTGTTCAATTCAACTGTTCTGTAGTGTTGTATTTATCAAAAATGTCTTCCTCAAAATAAGGTCAATCTACTGTGGGTATATGAATGGCGGAGAGATATTCAGTAGATCCCCATCAGCTGTGCCTATGGTTTGATCTAATCTCAACCAAATGTGTGATTTACATCTTAGTCCATCCCACCAAGAAGGCACAGGACAGATGCGAGGAGAGAGGAAATGCGTTTTCAGAGGGATGAGATGTCCTCATGGCGGAGTTAGCAACTCCTTCAGCTGCAAGGCTTCGGGGAAGGCTGCTCTTGTGTATCCTCAGTCATAGCTCCCTCGGCCATCCTCGCTCCTCAGGGAAGGAACAAGAGCTTTGAGATGGCCTTCACGAAGGAGAGCCAGAATAACTTCTGATTCAAGCGAGAAGTTATTAAATAAGAGACATGAGATTCAGCCTCTGGTGTACTGACCATGACATCCTTACATCCAGGAGGACAGTGATCGAGCAAATCATTTTGACACCATGTTTCTGTGGATACAGTTAAATTGATGTCTGATAGATTGCATGCATTCAGGGTGTCTACTCTTTAGCTCAAAGGTTGAGGAGGGGAGACCCTGAATGTTCTTTATTTAAAAAAATGATTTAAAAACAATTCAAGTGAAGGCGCCCACGACGATTGTAATTGGTTTAAAGAAATGCCAATACACCAGAGCATGTTTTTCTCCAAACCCGGAATGCTGTGTGGACTCGCCAGACCCTCCTCTGCAGTGCTGTGGAGTAAGGTCTGGCAATGCGAGACTACTATTCCTAACTAATAATATATGTAGTTATGTTAGTCAAATGGGAAAGTGTTCTGAGAATGAATATTTTTTAGGGCTGTAATGATAACCAAAATCACGACACTCAGCTCCACGAACCTGTGTCGCGGTGGGAGAAGGCCGAACCGCGACACCCCCCTTCCAATTTCCAGAGTTATCCTTCTCGTCCAGATCCAATGCTACCACGTCCTTTTGGGTGCCTTATTCCTGTTTTGTCTGGTAAATTTAGCTAACTGTATAGGCGGCTTAAAGCGAAAGAGGGGCACCGGTAACGCTAACGGAGGTGTAACGTCACGATTGGCCGCTGTTTGACTCGGGTGTCTGGGTCTTTTTACTTGATGGTTCAGTAAACTGCCGTTAGCGTCCTTAGCACTGGAGTTAAGTGTTGACCTGGCTAGCTGCTAGCTGGCTCTGGGCTGACTGTAGCCTTGCAGCGCTGGGAGTCTGAGGCAGAAGACAGAGGTGTGCTACCTAGCTAAATTACCATTAGATTAGTCGTCTATCTATACAATTAACGTTTCTGATGAATTTGTGGGTTAGCCCAGAGTTGTTAACCGTGGTCAAAACAATCATACTAAAAAATAAATGAGCATGTTGGACGGTGTCATAATCTTACGTTACCCACCAAGAATTACATTAGCATTAGCTACTTGTCAACCAGCAGCTTTACAGTAGGCACCAAAGCACTTTTCCTCTTCGTTCCCCCTACAGGTTGGGAGCGGGATTGATACCAATCTTCTTATGTCTAATTCCAAGGAGTTAATGAATTACTGAAACGATTTTGGAAACATTATTCTAAGGTACAATAGAACCTTTGGTGTTGGCTCAATCAACATTGAAATCAATCAATATCAATAAATAAGGTATCTGTTGTATTACTGTGTTGCAAACTGGGATGTAATCAATGACAAAATGGTGCCATGTGGCAGAAAAAAAATGTTGATGTATTACAACCAAAAAAAAAAAAGAATCAAGGTTTATATCGAATCGTGGGTCAAGAATCGTGAACCAAATCGAACCAAAGTTTGGTGTATCATTACAGCCCTAAAATTTTAGCTGACTCCAGTCGCTGTAGTTGTTTCCCGTTTCTCTTGCCAGTCCCCTCCACTCATTGTCAAACTCTCCACTTCCTTTTGTTCTCTCTCTCGCTCTCTCTCTCTCAGTCTATATGTGTCTCTCCTCAGGTCACTCTCTGTGATACAGGTGCATAATGTGTGCTTCCTGTACTGTCCAGCCTGCACCATGTCTCTCTGCTCAGTCTGAAGGGGCTGATAAGGCCAGATGGCTCTCTGCTTTGTTAGCCTTTGAAGCGAGTAATGCAGTGGAGCAGAGCCCCCAGGCTAAACACTGTCTGCATCTCATGCGGGAGCTCTGTGTGTGAGAATTCTGTCCTTGTTAGTACCAGTTTAGGTTCAGACCTTCTAAGTGTGGACAGTTTGCAAAGTGAAGTCATTTTGACCAGCCTTCACTTCTTCGCACTGTAAGAACAAAAGTCTGTAAACAGAAAATAGACCAGTACCTTTTTGGTTAAGTTTATGGAAATTTCTGTTAATCCAAAAAATCAAAATACAGAATCATGTGTCATTACAGAAAATTCTTTCATAATAATACAGTATTATTAGTGACCCGAATGATCAGTCCGACTGCCTTTTCTGTCGACGGTCGGCCGTCGGGTTGGTGTGTCAGACCCTTTAAGACTAAATTGTATTGTGGACTCCACTTAAAAATTGTCTTTAAAGAATACTTCTTATTTATTACAACTTTGGACTAATATTCGGAAATCATTGCTATCACTTATAATAACATTATACTCACCATAGTTATTGTAGAGCTCTGGGTACACACTGACATTACACTAGCAAAGTGCAATAAGACAGTGTCAGGGACACTGGGGACACGTTTTTTTTACCCAAAAAATACAAAAGAGTATAAACCAAGAGTTTAATATTTAAACCTGTAAGTGAGGTCAACAAAATATAATGATACCCAAAATTGCAACAAAAAAAACTGAGTAAACATACTGACCTAACTGAATGAGACACAAAGCACCATATATACTGGCCAAAGGGTAAACCTTGTGTGTGTGTGTGTGTGTGTGTGTGTGTGTGTGTGTGTGTGTGTGTGTGTGTGTGTGTGTGTGTGTGTGTGTGTGTGTGTGTGTGTGTGTGTGTGTGTGTGTGTGTGTGTGTGTGTGTGTGTGTGTGTGTGTGTGTCTCCATTCCCCTCCAACATGGCAGCAGATGGTATGGCTTATTTGGCCGGCCCCAGGATTCAACAGTCCTTCACCCTTGGCCACGCCATCTCCGTAACCACAAAGGACCTCCCCATAAGCATGGTAACCACACAAAAACGTACCGGTTAATATAACACAAAACGATTCATTAACTTTTTAGATGTAAAAATGTCTGCCTTCCTTTCGACAGTGTAAAGCTAAAAAGCAAATAAACTAGATTACAATTCAAATAAACAGTGCAATGTGCGCATTTTAATTGTTTGGGGTGTCGCTGACTGCAAAAGCTATGCACTGATGAAATGGTGTACCATATTATCATTGCTGGCTGTTGGTACCTTGTGTGGTCTTCTTAAGGTTCTTAACAAGTCAGCAGTTTAGAATCTGATATAATCCACTTTATTTTTATAATTATTTTAAATTTTTTCATCATGTTCCCAGATCTCAGCAATTCCTTGTTGAATAAAATGTTATTATTACTGATAGAAATGATTGCCAAACCGTGCCTTACCTTGCAAGGAAAAAAACAGCAACATTAGCCAATAGCCACAAGGTCATCAGTGACAAATGGTGCACACCAGACACCAGCTGCACACCATACTCTCTGGATCATGCTAGAGTCTATAGGGCAACGCCCAAGGCCTGAAACCAGGTGACCGTATGTGGAACAAGGCTGTTACACATTCGGTGTAGTCCTCTGACTGGAAATAATCCAAGAGTAAAAGAAGAGGAAGGATTAAATAGTTTTAAAAAAGAAGAAAGAAGATTTTTGGGGCATTTAGGCCTTTATGTTTATAGGACAGCTGAAGACATGAAAGAGGAAAGAAAGGTGTGAACCGCTATAAATGGGCGCACGCTCTACCAGGAGTGCTACCCAGGCGCCCAGATTAAATTTTTTTTTTTCACCAACCCGTTCTCACTCCCAACTCGGGAAATACTGACGGTTGGTCAGTGGCTCTCAGCGTCAGATACTCACGCAAAAATCACCCTTTAGCGTCTGTATGGAAGGGTTAGGACCGGGCATAGCAGCTGTCAGACATACGCTATAACACGACAGTATTACAAGCAACAACGGTAGCGGGTGAAATGAAAGACCGAAAATTCACATGAGTAGGTTCGTTAGGGTGGTGGATGGGTCAAACAACACAAGACTTTCACCCAGGAAACTGGGTTGCGTGTCCTGTACATTTTGTAACACCACCCACAAACTATTCCTAAACTTAACTGTAAACATACTGTAGTTGCCGACTAATTAGTAATAATCCTTTTGTGGACCAAAGATTGTATGCAAACCTTTGGTTTGTTATTCACATTTAGCTCCAATAGGTTTTGTTTGTGTGTGTGTGTGTGTGTGTGTGTGTGTGTGTGTGTGTTGGGGGGGGAGGCTGGTTTTAGGAATTGGGAACAATGATAGCCCATGATAATT
Organism: Percina caprodes; assembly: GCA_013375575.1. NCBI lineage: Eukaryota > Metazoa > Chordata > Actinopteri > Perciformes > Percidae > Percina > Percina caprodes. Next base: position 1,255,034 of record JABXJD010000071.1, read on the forward strand.
GTATTGATGCAACTTTGTACAACTTTGTATTATTGTAAATTAGGTGTAAATGTGTTTGTAAAATTGGATGTTCAGATGTTTTGAACTTCCCTTGCATTGAATATTTATTTTTTAACCTACCTCTCCAGGGACGTTGGGCAAGTACAAATTGGTGCAATGCATCTCTCCTTGTTCTTATACGAGGTTAATGTCTAATAGTGCATTGTCCCTGTGTCATTAAACTTACATTACATATATTTCTTCTCCCCTCATCTCTACCTCAGGTATCATCCGTACAGCGATGTCCAACATGGACCGTGAGACCAGGGACCACTATGCTGTGGTGATCCAGGCTAAAGATATGGCGGGCTCAGTCGGAGGACTGTCTGGATCTACCACCGTCAACATCACCCTCACCGACGTCAATGACAACCCGCCAAAGTTTCCACAGAGTAAGTTTCTACTGAACTAACTTTGCATTTTAACAATATTACACCAATAGACAATAGACAACAAAGGTGAGGTGGTATAACACATTAAATCAGATATTTATCTATCTATATGTTATATTTATATAGTATAAAAGTATGTGATTTTTGACTAATGCCTTTCAAGCACTATTTTCTGAAAATGGCTCAGATTTTTTTTTATACAAGGATCTTGGTTCTGGATTTAGTTTCACAAGGCTGTGATATTCCTAGAGCTGAACTCCTGAGCTCACAGTAGATTAAAACAGACTTCTTTTTTAGCAATTATTCTTTAGCAGTGCTGGAATCAAGCCCTAAAAAAGGGCTAAAATCACCTTTGTTTCTGACAGCAGCAGGTACCAAGTGTTCCTCTTCCTTTTGCTTCAGCCTTTTCTTCACTGCTCATCCTGCAGTTGCTGATCTGCTTTAGTCACTCCGAGAACTAGATGTGTGTTTAAAGATGTCCTCATGATATAGATACACTTGCCATAATCTCAGACTGAGAGAAAGTCTTCTGTCATTAAAGGGTCACTCATGTATTTTTTAACCCAGACCCTATTTGTTTGATGTGCAACCAAACTTGCAGCTAAATAGCTTCCCACGTCCATTACCCTTTGCTTTGTCGTCATTTCCCCTACTGCTTATTCATTTTGTTCACTAGGTCCGAGCAAAAATCTAATGAAAAAAACAATGAGTGAACATTTTAAACTGCATGTAAAAAGCACTGAAAATCATTAAAAGGTATATAATGAAAGGAATACAACGAAACGTTGTGTCGCTGTTGCAGAGAGCTACCAGCTGTATGTAGCAGAGCTGGCTCCAGTAGGGAAAGCCGTGGGTCGGATCAGAGCCAGCGATGAAGATGAGAAGCAGAACGCTGAGATGACCTACAGCATCACTAATGCCGATGCAGCTGCCATCTTCACCATCACCACCGATGCTGACCGCAAGGAGGGAATCATTTCCCTCAAGCAGGTATGAGTCAACGATGACAACACACAGGCCAACGCTGAGGCCTAGACAATTATGTAATGTGTTTCAAGTGTGAGCTGCAGTTTCAAGTGTGGCTGTGAGGGACACTGTAGTGGCCAAGAACACGATAAAGCTTTCTTCTCTGGCTTGAGCTTTCATTTAGTCTTCTACTACTGTCGAGGTTTGCCCAGTTGGCCAGTAAACCTTTATGTATCATTGATGTATCATCAAAGACTTTGGGTGTGTTTTTGTTTTCTTCACAGAAATGCCAGAATGCAATAATATGTCTTGACATTAGAGCTTGGAACACACTGCATTTGCATTTCAACACGCTGCTTTGTCTCAAGATGGCCTGTGATTGGCTCATCAAAACGCTGCAATACAGTAACTGGGCAATGACATTTGTGTACTTGTACTTGTGTTTTCTTTCAGTTAATAAGTCGCTGCACTACGCATATTACGGGAAGCATTTCACAAATTTGTAGTTACCAGGAATCCAAAGAGCACACGTGGAACTGATATCCAGGGGCGGGGCTAGTAGGGGAGAACATGTTGGCACCCCCCTCCAACCGATTGGGCTAAAGTGTTGTCAATCTGACAATTGGGATTTCCATTAGATCAAACTACTGTTACTGCCTGTTCTACCAATTTTCCCAGCTCTTGTCACATGGACAATGAATGTTTCCATGACAACTAGCCAAAATTCTGATACCATGGAATCAGCACTGGAATTGTTTTTGAAACAAGTGGCAGACTGAGCCAATAGAAAATGTGTGTTGTATTGGGATATACAATCTTTTTTAAATGAAAACAAGTGAAATTAATAATGAATGTGATGTTTTATGTAGCAGAATTGCATGTTTTTCTATCCTATCCATTAGTAACTATATATGCCCCCCCACCCCTAGTGATTATTGTACCCCCTGTGCCACCCCAGTTAAAAAAATCCTGGAAGCGCCTCTGCTCCTATCTTTCACTTTTAACATTATTCACTTCAAAGCTATAGTGCATAGTTTCTGTCACCCCCCTCCCTCCCCCCCATGAGAAATTCTAAGTAATGACAACACTGGGAGCATCCGTATGACGCAAGCCTTCGGTGATCGCACATTATAATACGATACAAAACCCATTACTGACCTGTTCAAGAGCAGGAAGGCGACATCCGTCTCAGACCTCTGTACATTTGTTTTTTCAGCACATCAATGATTATCCATGTTTGTCTTTGCTGTCGGTCACTATCTTTTTTTGGGAATTAAGGTCTTTTCTTAGCAGTACACTCACTAACTGAAACATTTTGTGGGTGCTTCTTTTGGGTTTGTCAGCCATGCCTTCAACTGTTGCAGCAGTCCTCTTTGTCTCCAAAGCTGGATGCTGGTGTTTCCTTTCACACCCTTACTTTCCACCGGGTGTGTCTGCACTGCTTTCTGGAGGCACCGCGACCCCCGCGGGCAATTGCAGCCATTCGAGTCCATGGTTGATATTCCAATTCCACCACCCTAGTCACGGTGCGTCCCAGAAGCGCGCCTGAGGCAGCTCTCCGCTCCAGTGAAAAAGCGAGAGCATCCAGTCAATTCACCCAAAGACCACCCCCCCACCCCCAATATCGTATATATTATGTATGGCGACACGCTACGAGCCCCTCACTCTGTGCCTAGTGTCAGTTTGAACCTTACTTACTAGTTGGATATTACAGCCTATGTCCTCCTTTATCACTTATCATCGCCAGACTTTGTTGGACATCAGACAAAATGCTCTAAAAAATGGATATTATCAAAACATCAGAGACCTGGCGCGCTGGTTACCGAAGGCAATATGGGGCGAAAGAGAGGAAGACGCATGGGACTTGCGCGGCCTTTAATACAAGCATGCTGCTGGCAAAATATGCAATCTATCAGCAACAAGATGGGTGAGCTCCGCTGCCGGGTCGGTGTACAACGAGGTCTGGGGAATTGCTGTGTGTTCTGTTTTACGGAGACGTGGCTAACATCGGACTATCCGGACAGTGCCATGCGGCTTCTCTGTATTTCGTTTGGACCGGGCCAAGGACTCATGGTGCACTGACGCGGAAGTGATTTACCACTCCTGCTCGTCGGTCCTCGAACATCTTACCGTTAAATGGCGGCCGTTTTACTCATCACGAGAATTCCCATCAGCCCTACTCACTGTGGTATATCCCTCCCATGCAAGCCATATGTTTGTCAGTGTTGAGGTGCCTACTTGCTCTGCTGTTTTACATAACCTGATGTATAGATTTATGTGTAGTGTTGGGTATCTGCGTCAGAAAATTACTTAATCACTGTTTTGGCTAACCCTGTACGCAGTTCTGTCAGATTTTCTTCCAGATTGGAACCATTGGCGAACATGTCTGTATATTAGTCACTGAACATTGTGGAAGGCTTTGTATTTTTGTATATATGTATTGTTTTGTGTGTTTGTGTGTGTGTGTTTTTGTGATATGGATCCCCCTGTGTCTGGAATAAAGTTCGTACTGTACTAATATGCACATTACAATAAAGTTGAACTGAACATTTGGCGCAGTAAAGGTGCCTCCCTATGCAAATGGGCCTCATTGCAAAAAAATGGAGTCGGTGTTAACTGAACCGCATTTATACTGTAACAGCTACAGCACTGACAACCTGGGATATTAAATCTTTGTGTAACCTTTAAAGTTCCTTGGCAGAAGTTTGGAGGAATGCCTCCGCACCTTGTCGGTCAGGAGCTGTAGCTCGCGCTCTGAAAATTACATTTTTCTTTTTCTCTCCGTCATTGTACTGCCGACTGTGTTCTTGGTGCAACATTTTTACGTTTTATTTTGTGGAACATTTATACTTTGTCACAAACAAACAAAAAATAGGGCCAATTGCACTCCACTGCAAAACTTTATGACTGCAGAGCAATGGCAAAGAAGAAATTATATTTTGGGCAGGCCAATACAAAAGTGTAGGCCATTTTCAAAAAGAAGTAGCAAAATGGACAAACTGAAAAAACAACAGCAACATTTTTACATTCCAACATATACTGCATTACAACGGCTATAGCAGTACTGTCTACAACATGCTCAACAAACAAAGCTCAGTCTAAAAAGTTGGTACACAACAATATCAACCTATTCAGGCTAAAATATATTTGCACCGGCAGAATCAACAGCATTAGCTTTGCACAGCACTATATATTAACCACTTTATTGCACAAAGTGCAGAAATCTCATATATAACATATCCTTGTGCGTTCTCAACAGCATAGTAGCTGCATGACTATGGTCTGATCATAAGCAGTAAATGCGCTACCAGCAGTCAACGAAAATCAAAGAATGAAACTTCTGGCCAAGCATTGTACGTATGAAATACAGTATAAGGAAAAGTGACCAGCGAGGCGCCAAATCTTTAACAGTGTATGGAGTCGCTCACCAACCCGCTCTCATGGCAGTTTGTGAAATGGTGACGTTATTAAATCTATCGATTCGTGGAAAAGGACGCGGTTTTCTTGTTTTGTTCGTGGTGGTGAGCACAAATTTTAAAGTAATGTTTTTGAATGGGAACCACCTTTTTGTGTTAACAGTTCCTTTCCCCGTTGTTCTTTTCCTAACCACAACCTTCTTGTTGTTGTAGCGCACGTCCCGCCCTCTGCCGGCGTGTGGCGGTTCATTTCCCCGTTGTTGCGTCCCCCACAGACCGCGGATTGTGTCCCGGTGGTCGTTGTTGCCACCGTCTACCGCCTGTGGCGGTTCATTTTCCTGTTGTTGCGTCCCCCAGAGCAGCCCAGCGTCATAGCAGTTGTTGCCGGTACGTGGCATTACATTTCCCCGTTGTTGCGTCCCCCAGAAACCGTGGATTTGTCCCGGCGGCCGTCGTTGTCACCATCTACCGCGTGTGGCATTTCATTTCCCCGTTGTCGCGTCCCCCAGAAACCGTGGATTGTGTCCCAGTGTCCCAGAAAATCGTGTTACTGTTGCTGAATCAATAAATCAAAATAACCATTTCACAAACTGCTGTGAGACCAGGGTTGCACTCACAGATAAATCATCTTCTTATTTAATGAGGCCAAAAACGAGTTTCATCTGGAAGCCATCATCAGTGTTCATGATTTCTTACTTAATAGGGAGGTTACTATAATAATGCAAGAGGCATGAAACACCTTTTACTTAATGCTACCTCTGTGACGGCCAGCACTCAAACAAACCCCTATCTCTTGCTGATGGGCTGTCAGCTCCGCTGGGGAAATGTCTGCACACGCTGCAGAAAAAGCTCGTCCCAATTTCCACTGTATTCCATCCTGTCAATACCACTAGAAAGAGAAGCCATTGTTGTCACGGTAACTTTAAACAGTACATTGTTCAACACATCTATGATACATTGTCAAAAAAAAGCCAGCTAGCTCACGTTAGCTGCTCAAGGCAGCCCGGAGAATCCACCTGTTGTTACCATGGCAACCATGTTTCTATGCTTTAAACAGTTTTGTTTTCATCAGAAGACACATTGAACACACACAACTAGTTCTGTTACTATTTCTTTTATTACGTACTGTACATTTTAATGTTTTTCATAACTACTAATAATAATAAGAAAAACGTATTTTGATCAAACTTACCACTTTACCAGAGAGTAAAGTGGATGGGCCAGTGCCACATATTTAGTTTTTATTTGAACAGACACTTTTGCTACTTCTAAGGGTTTGTGTATATTATGCTAATGTTAAATTTGTGTTAGCAGGCTAGCATATGTTAAATTGTAAAAGATCAGTGTCAGATTCAAATGAATGTGAAATAATTCTGATTGAATTGATATTATTATCTTTTGGTATTTTAAATTAAGCCAGGTTTTATATGTGTAATATGTGTTAAATGATTTGAATATATGTACAGAATGTGCATTTATTTTTTGGTCATAATGTTTCACATCAGTTTGCTTACACCACTTAAATGGTTTATTATGATTTTAACATGCGCTTTTTTCAGAGAGCTAATGGAAACAAGGTGAGCGTATGGGAACTGTATGCAAATGTTTGAGAAATAAATAAGCTTTGCCGTAAGCGAAATGCTTCAAATCTCAAATCCAATCAATTTTATTCATAGTATCAAATATAACAAATGTTATCTCGAGACCCTTTACATATAGAGTAGGTCTAGACCACACTATAATTTACAAAGACCCAACAATTCTAGTAGTTCCCCCAAGAGCAAGCAACTACTGTCAGTTGATGTTGCTCTATAGGCTAGTGACAATGCCCCTAAAATTTAGAGATACCCCAACCGGATGTAGAACTAAACCCAACAATGTGTTTCCTCATCTCTCCCATATATGAAATGGATTTTTGGCTATATTTCTATGATAATCCCTGGCAAAGTAACCACAAAGTAAATGAAAACAGTCTGCATAGATATTGATTTTTTGCATGTTTGCCTATTTTAGGTATGTGCTTATAGGTCTCTATTTATTCCGTACATTAAGATATTCACATCCAGTCTTTTCTAGTAGGTAGGGCACCGTCCTGACCACAAACATGCCAAGTTCCAAAGCTCTTAATGCTTGTGGGATTGATCTGCAGTTGTTTATATGGTTAAACTCCCATACGGACAGGCTATATTTGACCTTTTTTTGAGTTTTGGGGTGTATAACAATATCTGTTCATTTAACAATCTCAGCAGTAAAATATTTGTAGCCAAGAATCCATTTCATATATGGGAGACCTTAGAGTCAATATCTATGCAGACTGTTTTCATTTACTTTGTGGGTACTTTGCCAGGGATTATCAAAGAAACATAATTAAGCAGTAACATATTTTTAGCCAAAATTCCATTTCATATACTGTATGGGAGAGGTGAGGAAAACATTGTTGGGTTTAGTTCTACCTCCGGATGTAATATCTCACAAAATAAAGTCCTTTTTGACCATTTGTAACTAGCCTACTATTGATCAACTCATATTACATGCACCAGCACTAGTTTTATCAGGTGTAAAGTGTCACAAAAAAATATTTTGCCTTCACATTTTGAATAGTTTTCTGCCTCTTTTCAAACATGTTGTAATGAACTGTACAGGAATTGGATGAAATCCAGCATGCATGGCCGGTACGCCTAGATTTAGCCAAACTGAAAGTCTTGAAAGCGCTCGAGTGTGTCTGATTTGCCCCTGCAGCCTTCAAACTATGACAACAGGGAAGCCTGCGCTCAGCAGGAGTGAGCATTACTGGTTTTTCAGAGCCACAAGTTAAAAGTGGGTTTGATTTTCTACGTAGCTCTTCTCCAGCTGCAACAAACTTGAGAAGAGAGGAAATCCCCCCCCCCGAATGGCAGCTGGCTAAAGACTTACTGAAATTACAGAAAAGTTGTTTGTGTTTTATTGTTTTTACAATTTGAACTTCTATTCAGACCCAGTGGTTGCTTCGTTAGTATTTAAGGAGCCATGCCGACCTTTGTCTGACACACACACAGACATTATAACATTTGAAAATACAAATCTTATTTAAATCTTACAGTTAACGCAATTAAGAAAAAAATTTAATAAAATCTACTCTGAATAGATCTATTTTAAGAAATAAGATAACAAATAGCCCTATAACAGCTTTTAATTTGGTATGAAATATTTCTATTTAATATTTGTATTAATGTGTCTTAAGTGATTTAAAAAAAAAAAACATACTCAGTGTTTTGTTTGGTAGATTGTTTGATTTCATTTTGACTTTTAAGACTTTAAATGAGTTTTATAAGGCCTGCACAATATTGGAAAAAACTGATATTGCAATTGTTTTTTTCATGCAATATTTATTGCAATATGAAAGAACACAACATTTTAGCTCTATTTGGAAATAATAAATCATTCTCAACTACTTTGGTGATTTTGTAGGGGAGTGCATCTACATAGAAAATAAAAATGAAAAAGAACTTTTCTAATGCGAACCATTCTTTGTTAAAATTTCAAATTGAACACCAAAGCAAGTAAGTGCTGTGACTACTCTTTTGATTTTGGAGAGGGGAATTAGACGGTTAAATGCACTGGTTGACTGACATGACACCATTTTATTCATATAATATTATCAATCCAGGCTAAAGTAAACGTAATACAACTTTTTTTCTGCCACATGGCATCGTTTTGTCATTGATTACATCCCACTTTGCAACACAGTTATACAACAGATATCTTATTTATTGATATTGATGCATGTTAATATTATCATCCAACATCAAAGATTATTTTGTACCTTAAAATAATGTTTCCAAAATTGTTTCAGTGGACTCGTTGGAATGAGACATGAGAATAATGGTAATGGTAACCGTAGTGGACAGTTCCGCTCCCAACCTGTAGGGGGACCAAAGAGGAAAAGGGCTTTGGTGCCTACTGTAAAGCTGCTGGTTGACAAGTAGCTAATGCTAATGTAATTCTTGGCGGGTAAAATAAGATTACGACATCGTTCAACACGCTCACTTATTTTTAGTATGATTGTGTCAACCATGGTTAACAACTCTGGACTAACCCACAAATTCATTAGCAACGTTAATTGTATAGATAGACGACTAATCTAATGGTAATTTAGCTAGCTAGCACACCTCTGTCTGTCTGCCTCAGACTCCCGGTGCTGCAAGGCTTCAGTCGGGATGAGAGCTGACAGCAGCCCCGGGGACACATCCACAGTCGGCCCCCAGCCAGCTAGCAGCTAGCCCGGTCAGCACTTAACTCCGGTGCTAAGAACGTTAACGGCAGTTTACTGATTTGTTGGGAAAAAGACCCAGGCACTCGAGTTAGAACAGCAGCCACTCATGACGTTACACCTCCGATAGTGTTACCGGTGGCCCCCCCCTGCGTTTAGCCGTCTTCATAGTTGGCATAGTAATTTAAAGATGTGGTAGCATTGGATCTGAACGGGAAGGATAACTCTGGAAGTTGGAAGGGGGGTGTCGCGGTTCTGCCTTCTCCCACCGCGACACAGGTTCGTGGAGCTGAGTGTCGCGATTTTGGTTTTATTTTGCATATTGTTACAGCCCTAACTATTGTGCATGCTCACATAGCGATGCAGTCGATTAAACAAAATGTTGTGCAGCCCTGATCTAACGCCCCCCCACCCCTTTTTTTTGCTGAAGGTCAGAAGTCCATATGAGAAGTTTTATTGCTTCATTGAACCTATCCTGACTGAGTGCTCTCCCCAAAAGCAATTCCCTTACTGTTTATTGATCTGTGCACACGGTTAATTAAACTTATCAGACTGATTTCAATTTTCTTCTAATCTATAAACCCTTGCAGGCCCAATTTTAATTGTATGGGTGTTTTAACCATTATACCCATTGCATACACCTGATCTGATCAGTCATCTGTATCTGTTACATTAGTCTCTAATTAATAACTATTCTAAAGATGCATTTTGCCTTTTGAAATTGCCATGATTGAAGTGATCTTTGAATGTGTCCCTAAGAAGATCATTGTTTGTTCTGTCTCCTCCCCAGCCTCTAAACTATGAGAAGAGAAAGGTTCACACACTCAACATTGAAGGCTCCAACACTCATCCAGACTCCCGCTTCGCCCACCTGGGGCCATTTAAGGATTCTACATCGCTACGAGTCATTGTGGGTGATGTGGATGAGCCTCCTGTCTTCTCCATGGACTACTACATTATGGACATATATGAAAACTCACCTGCTGGCACCCAGGTTGGCACTGTAACCGCTGTGGATCCTGATAGCACCAACAGCGCTGTCAGGTAAAGGAAACAGTCAGTATCTCTACAACAAAAGAAACTTTGCAGCTGTGTTACAGTGTGTGTGTACCGAACAGCAGGTCCACTGAAGAATTGTACTGCTTTGCAAAAGCCACACTTTTCTGTAAATACTGCATTTCCCTCACTTATCTGCTTATGTCTCCCTTGGCACATGTTCTGCAGCAGGGGCACAGCGCTGCTTTCTCTCAGACCAAAGATTTGCTGTGAGACAAAACCGTTTTTTTGTAGGGAAAAGTTGAAGTGGTCTGAATTGGCCCGTCTCAGTATTACCACATAAGTGATGTCACCTGTTTCAACAGCCAATAGATAGCAAATACAGCTTGTAAAGTCAGCTACAACTAACTACAGAAATAAAATGATCCATAATCCATTTTATTTCTATGTTACAAACTGTCAACTGGACAAAAAGGGCAGAGTTTTAGACGGAGGCGCAACGAGCGCCCACAAGCACGGTATGTGGTCGAGTGCGCAAGAGTAACTGAAGAGAGGGAGTGGCGTTAGAGCTAAGCAGGAAATCACATAAATAAATCAAACGTTTTCGCCAATTCATCATTAGAAATGCAACTCTAGCAAGCATCTCACTAGGGTTATCCAAATTCTTCAATTCAGATGCTACAAATTATATATTCAGCTACAAAAAGGCCCAAAAGTCAGAAATTAGTCAGACGTACGCATCAAACTTTTTCTCCAGCAAGAGTGCCTTAGTTTTTATGGAGGTCCGGAAATTACATGAAGGAAAAAAGAAGAAAAAAAACAAAGACAAAACAAAAAAAACAAAAAAAGTACTGCAGTCAAGCACTAAACTCAAAATCTCAACTTTCATGGAGTAAATAAAAAAAAAAAATGAAGTAAAAAATACATGGAGCCTACTGGGGACATACACTAAACTCAAAATCTCGACTATCAAACTTGAGATCACGAGTTTGAAAGTCCAAAAAACAATAAGGATAACCTTAGTAGCTAGCTACTAAGGCTTTTAAAAATGGGTCCAAAATTTACTTTCACTATGGGGTGAAGAAATCGGTCATAACCTGTGTTCTCGTTCACTCCTCCCATTGGACTCAACACACTCAGGACCCGCCGCTAGTCTCCTAAAGAGGCGTGACAGTGGCAGAGCCAACGCAACACAGATACAGGAAATTACTCTGAATTGGGGCATCTCGGTCCTAAGCTGTCTCTGGAACTATTCCAAGAGCTGGGATTCACACATCCCCCTTGTCATACTGCATCCAAACCACTAAAAAGGTTACACACGAGAGGATGCCAGTGGCGGCCGTAACAACAATTCTGCAGCTTGTGATTTACAACCAATCCCAATGTTCTGTATCACAGGTACTTTATAGAAAACGGAGAGGAAAGACCATTGCATTTCACCGTCGGGGTGAACAGCGGCATCATCAGGACTACTCAGGTTCTGGACCGGGAGGAGACTGCGTGGCATAACATCACTGTGATGGCTGCAGAGGTTGGTAAGTTCAGAGTAACAGCAGAACAAACAGACAAACTTTCACTATCTGGTTGATTTTTTTGCGTATACATCCTTTAAGAGCATCCATTTATTTGTCCCTCCAGCTGCACATCCAACGGATATCTATATCCATAGACATATACATATTTTTACATAGGCACTTACACATTTGCAAGAAAATTAATCCATATGTACGGTATGCAACATATTAATAACAAGTCTACATATGTATTCAGCCAGCGCAGATTAATTGCTTTACTGATTATAGTTCATTTGTTTTTGAACCCTTGCTTGGCCTCAAAAACAAATTACACAAAAAAAGGATTGAGACATTTAAAAAGACTACTTAATTCTAATTCTAATGTCTGTGGAATACACTTTAAGACACATTTCGTGATCTGACAGGACCTCTGCGTAGATGAGATTGTGCTGAATGCATCTGTGGAATACTCCCATCAGTGATTTATTCTTGATCTCATTCTTGATGAAGCTCGTATATCTCTCCAGTCGATGCTTATCTTGCCAATTACCCTTTCTACTGGCCTTTACTGCGCAATAGTGTGAGTAATGGACTGAGCGGGGGCATTCATAAATGTCGAGCGGCTCAGTCACCCTGATGCTGAGTCTTTGGGGTAGAATCCAAGATCCAAACCTCCTGTGCAGGAGGGACACCTACCATATCATTTAAGAATCAAAGATGTTACTCCAGCAAATCTCTCTTCATGTGAACCAGTGTGAAATTAATCTCAGTATTAAAGTTTCATGAGCAAAGAGGTTAGTCAGTGGGAAATTTAAAAGCCATCATCCCTTATTTTCAGTCAATCTTCTTGACATGTTGATGTTAGAGATAGAGAAAAAAATATATATTCTAGTGAGGTGCTGGCTCACCAGCAGACAAAGGCTGGGAAGGATGCATAATAAAGTGTAAGGTTCTTTATTAGTGATGTGCACATACCAGCTATACCAGAAATAGTCACTGGCAATGACATTTTTCATTCACTAGGCGCGTCTTTGCTGCGTTCTGGTTTTGTGGCTTCCTCCACCACGGGCCAAAACCACACTGGGAGCGTCTCAGAAGTGGAGTGTCTTGCTGCCCGACTTGCAGATTAAATTGTAGTACTTTTGTAATGAATAATCACATATTTGTCAGAACAATCATGTGAGTATTAAGCTAGTATCTACAGTAGCTTCCACTCCAAGCACTCCTGTAATTAAACTCCATGCCTTCTCTTTTCTGGCGTTATCCTGGAAATAAAAAAAAAAAGATCTGTGATGGCTTATGTTTTTCCACCTCCAAGATGAAACTCCATCATCCGTGGTGTTATCTATCTATCTATCTATCTATCTATCTATCTATCTATCTATCTATCTATCTATCTATCTATCTATCTATCTATCTATCTATCTATCTATCTATCTATCTATCTATCTATCTATCTATCTATCTATCTATCTATCTATCTATCTATACCTTTCCAATGAAAGGCAAAATAGCCCAATTTTTTTTTTTTTTTAAATCAAGCAAGTAAAAGCAAAATCTAAAATATAAATGGTTGTAAACTGTTGTGAAACAGTAAGTAAAAGTATAAAGATAAAGTGGTGGTTTAAAAAAAAGTAACAAGCTCAGAGCTCGAGAGTTTAATGGCCTGTGTCCCTGAGTCTGGCGGTGCAGGACCATATGTAGGCAGAACTGTTAGTGGCGGTGCTGGTTTGGTTCTCTGGTGATCCTGTTAGCCTTCTTCTTACATCGCTGGGTGTAGAGTGCTGCTCAAGTGTACATTAAAATACAGGGGGCATGACCATACACACCCCTATGTTAAATTCCCATAGAAGCAAGCAGATTTTTTTTTTCATTAAAGGCCAGTTATTTCATGGATCCAGGATACTATGCATCCTGGTTAAGTTCCCTTGGCCTTTGAAATTGAAATAGCCCCCCCCATCATCACATACCCTTCACCATACCTAGAGATTGACATGGTTTTATTTAAGTTAGCTTAATAGCTGATTTAATTTGCATTGAGAGATGATTTTATGGAAAGTAACCCATGCCAATCTCTAGGTATGGTGGCGTAGATTTTCATTATTTTTCTTTATTACGTGGTATCGGATCGGTGCATAAACTCCAGTACTTCCAGTACCACGTTTTAGGCGGTATCAGAGGCGATACCATATTGGAACATCTCTAATACCAAGGAGGAAGGTGTTGCAAGGCGAGACTGCCATACCAGGCGGTGATGCAACCGGTCAGGATACTCTCCATAGTGCACCATGGTAGACGTTGCAGAGACTACTGTAGTCCATGTTGAAGAGCTGCTGTCTGGCAGTCTTTGTGATGTGACATGGTGTCGGTGTGGTGAGTTCAGGTCAGAATATCGCTAATGTGATTTGGTGGTACAGTATCATTAAATGATCCCCTGGCGCTTTGTGTCGCCCACTACAGCATATACACACATATATATACTGTGTGTGTATCCCTGCCAATGTACCCAAAGTTAATATAAGAGCTAGCCGGAGCATTAAAAAGTGGGAGGAATATATTCTATTCTCATATGTTGGCTCTGACGCCCATGATGTGTCTATTTCTCGGTCTACATCTTCAGATCTCCTTCTTTGTCCTCTCATTAAATAAAGTTAGCACAGTTATATTTATATATCTGCTTTGCAGTGACTTATAGCAGGAGGTCCGGAGCAAAGGCCATCGTCATTCTGTCTGCAGGTGAGACTGGATGAAAAAAAGTTCAGCTCTCCGGTGAAGTAAAGCAGACAGAAGAGAGATTTTTTTTCAGATCTGGTATCTGACCTTCACCCCTGCCTATTACCCTTAGCTCTGATCAGAAAATGCCTCTCCTGCAGCGGCTCCCCAGATACACTCTGTAAGTCTCCTCTAATAGGATGAGCTCAGAGGAGCCCTGCAAAGCACAGAGAGAGATTACAACGAGGAGAGATGACAGGGATGGAATAGATGAGAGAGATGAAGGATAGGACAGAGTATGAAACATGTCTGCAATTTGGATTTCAAACAAGTTTACTATCCAATTACTTCACCCTCTAAAACATTAATCGTTAAAATAGCTCATTAGCCGGATTTTGTTCCGTAATTAAAAACAGAAATGTGTGTAGCTGCAGTTTGAATAAGGAACATTTTTACTGTTATTTCAAATTCTCTGAGATAAAGCTGTTCTGTTAGTACATTTATGAAATGAAGTCCATTCTTTAATTATTAGAGCTTTTTTTTACGCTTTAGATATTTTTGGGGGGGTGCTTTTGACTCTCGCTTATCTAACTAATAATTGATGATAATGGCGTTGTGAGTAGCTCACTACTTTAGTCGTCAGAGCACACATAAGGGTCCCATATTGCAGCCTGTTCTTATGAACCATTTTTCCAAAAGCTACGAAAAGTTAAGCACTGTAATTCGTAATTCTTTTTTATTTTTTATTGCCGTTTGCACCACATTGGCGATAGATGTATAGGAACGCGGCTGGCCGTGTAGGGAGGAGGTCGGCAAGGATCGGTGGGCGTTAAAACATAAGACTTTCAAGCCAGGGAGCGGCGTTCGCTTCCCTGGGGAAACTAAAGAGTTTCACACTGGAAATGCGTTTTTCCTTGAGAGTATTTTTAATCCAAACCATGATTTTTTTCCTAATCTTAACGAGTCATTTTGGTGCCTAATCTGTCTTTTCTTCGCAGCAAATTGCTCATATTTTGTGGACGTAATTTAGTCGTAATACTGTCCAGCAAACAGTCACCTGTACCATCACCATGGGGCATCGGTCACAATGCATGGGAAAAGCCAAAGAGAAGTTCATTCCATTCAGTTTTATTTAATAAAAGGGAATGAGGTAAATGATGATGGAGAACAGAACAGACACACATGGGTTGGAGAATCTACAAGAAACAAATGAAATCAGAAATTAACCGTCCTGTTGTCCACGGGTCAAATTTGACCCATTTGCAAAAAGTTTCTTTATCAGAAATTTGGGTTTCTTTCAAACAAATTGCCCCAATAAAAATAACGTGAATGGTTCCGTACAACGTACTTCATGAGTAATATAAATGACCAGTTCACTACATTTATTTAATTTGGGTATTTATATAATTTTATGGCTTTTTTTTTTTTTTTGGAATAAAAGACTGTTGAAAAAATTGACAGAAATGTCGGAAAAAAACAACAAAAAAACGCCCCGAAAAGCACAGAAAATAATGAACCAAAACATCGGAAAAAGTGACAAAGATTTGGGAAAAGTAACAAAAACACAAGGGGAAAGCGGTAAAAGTGTCTTTAGGTTTTTAATTTTCAAATTTTGACCCAAAAAACTAAAAGTTGCATGACCGACGGGAAGACAACACCAGGGTTAAGTCAATATTCCCACATGTTCATCATAAAGTAACTAGATAAATAAAGCCGTCATGCAAATAGACATGTTATCAAGAGTGAGGTAGGTGTGGAAAGCAAGTGTCAAAATAAGATAGAAATGGGGATCTTTTGTACAAATCACAAATTTTTCTGTTAGACACATCTGCCTACTGCCACGGATATGGCCGGGCCGTGGTCCGTAGCATTGAGAAGCTAGTTAATTTTAGCTAATTTTGTAGGATATCGTGCGAAAATGCATAAAAAAAATAGGATGTTTCTATCTAACCATTGTGTTTTCCCAAATGATGCACAGCTCTTTAGGCATTTAGGCAATGCTCTTGGGAAGTTCACAGACACTAGCCTTCTATTTTTACATCTTTATTCCCATCAAGGACCAAAGGCCAGGCAAAAGGAGCCCCCACTGCCCCAATACCGAACAGGACAGAACAGTTTAACCTGGCCATGGTAATCAGGGAACAAACTCTAATCCTGATCTACTGAGAATACCAAGATAATTCAGCTCTTTTATCTGACTTTGGGAATTCCAGTCCATCTTTTTGCAAAACCCAACACACATTCCTACACGCTTCAGAGGTTGCGATGAAATTAAATGTGTACTTGCAGAATTCAATTAGGCTAAAGTAAAGAGTTTTCAGGCATCAAATATCCAATATTAAAGTCCTTGTTGTGGCAGTGTTGTGGTCAAACGTTTTACTCGACTGTGTGTCATAATAGGATCTGTTCCGCGGTGGGTGAGATATTGAATGTGACAGATGAATGAACAAACAAATGGAAGTTACAGAACAACAACACTGCCAGCAAGAATTTAATGAGATGCAACAGCACAATGAGAAAGGAAGAGAAAATTGACGGAAGGGATCTTGTCAGTTATTTTGCTGGCGAGAACTGACTGTTATTGATTCATACGCTTTGATTTATTGAACTTTTACTACCTCTTCCTGGCACCTGTTTAATGTTCAGATTGTGTAAAGGCTGTCTGAGTGAGGTGCTGAATTAACTCGGACAGCTTAATGGAGTCACAAAGTTGGCTGAACTTTATGGCAACCTGCACAGCTAATGAAGCTATAGCATAAGTTTGATCAGGAAGAATACTCTTTTGCATATTTTATGAGCTGTATTCTATTCTTATTCATCCTGCCTTCATTCCTGTCACCCAAGCTAATTCACTGGCAGATTTTCACGACCCTTAAACAACATTTACAGTTCCTCCACTTGCTTCCCTTACTGTCCCACTGAGAGAGCAAGGAAAAGATGGAGGAAATCATGCAAGGAGCAGGGGCATGAAATATGTGAAATAATATGAAATATGATCGGTGCCATTGGGCTAGAGTGCCTTCCATTGGATCAGAGTATTGCCACTTGGTTGCCTGTTATGCCAATTTTCCCAGGCTTTGTCACAAGAAAAATTGATGTTTCCATGATGACTATAAAAGATTTTGATTTTTGGTACTGGGTTTATTTTTTTTTATGGAAGACTCCCCTAGATATCAGATTTTGCTACAGACATTCATGGAAATTAACAGTAATAATGTCTGGCATTTCCTCAATGTTTTTCTACAAATTCAGCTTATTTACAGCTGAAATAATATTTAAACATTGGGTGGCAAATTCATGACCTTTCAGCAATGCTAACCCTCTTTACATTTACAGTGGTGCTCAAAAGTTTACATACACATGCTTAAGTTGACTAAAAAGAGGAATAAAAAAATCATGTTTTGGAAATTTATTTTAATACCTAAATTAAAAAATGAGGTAAAATCCAACCTTTAAGGACACCAATTTTCTTTGTGAATGAATAACGTATTGTAAATAAATAAATGTTCTTATTTAAAATACAGGGGTCATAAGTATACATACCTATGTTAAATTCCCATAGAGGCAGGCAGATTTTATTATTAAAGGCCAGTTATTTCCTGGATTCAGGATATTATGCATCCTGATAAAGTTCCCTTGGCCTTTAGAATTAAAATAGCCCCACATCATCACATACTCTTCACCATGCTTAGAGATAGGCATGGTTTTATTTCAGTTAGACTAATACCTGGTTTGATTTGCATTGAGAGATGGTTTTATAGAAAGTATCCCATGCCTATCTCTAAGCATGGTGAAGAGTATGTGATGATGTGGGGCTATTTTAATTCTAAAGGCCAAGGGTTTATCAGGATGCATAATATCCTGAATCCAGGAAATAACTGGCCTTTAATAATAAAATCTGCCTGCCTCTATGGGAATTTAACATAGGGTATGTATACTTATGACCCTGTATTTTAAATAAGAACATTTATTTATTTACAATACGTTATTCATTCACAAAGAAAATTGGTGTCCTTAAAGGTTGGATTTTACCTCATTTTTTAATTTAGGTATTAAAATAAATTTCCAACACATGATTTTTTTATTCCTCTTTTTAGTCAACTTAAGCATGTGTATGTAAACTTTTGAGCACCACTGTAAATAGACCTAAACTGGTTTTTAGGTGTTCATTTTGTGAATTATGGTCCCATTTATTTCAAAATAGCCAATAAAGCAGGGCATTTTTTAGGGCGTGGCTACACGCCAACCTGTTAACCATGTTAACCATGGCACTGTGTACACTATGGGAACTTGTTTTCGGGTGTTTCCCGGGTTTTCATCTTAAACTTTGACCCTTTCACTGTGTTTTAACTTCATCAAAGAAAATTCTGTAGCGTAAGGGTCCGAAGGGTCGCTGGTTCAAGTCCCCGTTCGGACCAAAGTACAGAATGTGGACTGGTAGCTGGAGAGGTGCCAGTTCACCTCCTGGGCACTGCCAAGGTGCTCTTGAGCAAGGCACCAAACCCCCCCACTCACTCTGACATTTCTCCATTAGTGCATCTATAAGACCTGAGCATGTGTGTGTATTTCAGGCGTGTGTGTAGTGTGTTATAAAGACAGAGTGTACATTGTAATTTCCCCATAGGGGATCAATAAAGAGTATAAATTAAATTAAATTACAGAGCAGTAAATCTCCATTGGATGACTCGCTGGATGATTAGTTTTCAGTAACCCTGTAGCAGCTAATGGAGACGGGGTTTGGATTCCACCGGACGCGCTGCTTTGCATTTCAGAAGCGTCCCAGAAACAGTTCTCTGGTCTGCTCCGCCTAAAATACAAGCCTAGTCTATTTTTGACAGAGCCACAACTTAGAACAGAGCAGATCGAGCCGGGTAGACACTGTATGGGAAATATAGACATGAAATAATTATGAGGATAAATGTATTTCAACGACTACAACACAGCCACAAACCCTTACTCCATCTCTCTTAACTGGACTTTTAACTACTTTCTAAGCTACAGCTCAACATAGTGGTAATTGATAGCGATAAACCAAAAGACACAGTTTAACCATGTTGCCAAGCTACTTACTTATGGTTGAAGCACAAACAGACTCTGTCTGTGCAAATATAATAACAGTGTCATTAGGAAAAACAATGAATCTGTTTTTTTCTTTGGAAATACAAAGATACTGAAGCAAATAAACATGTTTCTTGTGAACATTTTTAGATAACCCTCGTATGGTGAGTCACGTCCCAGTCACCATCCAGGTCCTGGATGTCAATGACAACATTCCAGCCATCTCTGGGGGCAACAGTGCCGTCATCGTGTGTGAGAGCACCAAAAATGGACAGGTGGGTTCTTAATGGTAAAAAGGGTGTTTAAGTCGCAACTGGATGATGATGTCATGGCCTTAAAATTGGATAAGGAAAACATTTTTCTTGTTGTTGTTGTTGAGAAAAGCAGTACAAGTAGTAGCAGTAGAAGTCATGATACTGTAGAAATGGTGATTTCAACTACCCCCACATTCTAAGATGGGGTCTGCAAAGTCACAACACACAGCACTGAACTCCGGAAACAGAGAACAAAGTTTTTCAATGCAAAATCAAATGTACACGTATTGATGTGTTACACCAGAAACACACCGGACGCTGAAGCTCTACGAATAGCCGTGAAGCTATTTTTTTTATTTATTTCGGCGCCCATGTTATCCAGTCTGTCTGGCTACACTGTGTTGAGCCAGACAGATAATCACATATAGGAAGGCCACAGTGCTGGAACCAAATTTCAAAATAAAACACCCAGGTTTATGGTGATTTTGGCAAATCCAAAGACCGTGAAAGAATTGGACACCGCGACGCCATAAACTGCGACAGAGACCAGTGAAGTCACTTTTCCGGTAATAGCTGAGTGTTACTACGCAGCCTCCAACTGAGCTTGAAGACGTAGATGTGACATGAGCAAAATGCTAGTTAACATTAGCAATTAAACATAAACAGCCAATAGAAGTCAAAACTGTTGGTAATTTGTCTACTATGTGACAGCAAGTTGCGTGGTTATGACAAAGTCGTATGGACAAATAGTCTTTAAACACTTCAGATGTAAAGTAATTTGCTATCAAAGTGAAGCCAAAATGAATGGGAGTCAATGGGATGCTAATGGAAGGTAATGGCTCTTTTTGCCTGTGATCTCCTGTGATTAGGCACATGGCGGACATACGGAGTGACACACACATTAGGGCAGGATACCGAATGAAATACTTTTTAGGCACTGATAGAATTGCCTCTAAAGTATCGAGTATCTAATAATGCATCGTCGTTCGATACCAAATTTCAGTACTAAAGGAATAAATCTCATCAGTGTCAGTGTGCCAATAAGCATCCAGCATGCATCTACCAAGATCGAATAATGTTTGTGATTGGCTGTCTTACATTACATACACACAGGAAAAATTCAACGTTATGCACAGAGACAGGGTTGAAAAATAAATAACTATTTGTGCAAAAAATAAGTATTATTTAGGAACCGGTATCCGGTAACCGGGTTATGCTTAATATACAGTACATAATGGAACAATAGGACGCTTTATATAAAAGGATCTTTCAGCAACTGAGGGAGCCCAACTTCCAAATATGGGACAATAAGATAAAGCAAGCCGTATTCATTCAGTAAAAGAAAGGAGAGAATAAAAATAGTTTTATTGATGGGAGGAGTAAAATTTAGCACCACTGAGCCTCAGACTCCACACAAAAAGAAGCCCAAAAACACTACTTTGTTGCTTTTCCCTCCTGCTCTCCCTTCTCCTTTAACCCTTTTCCCTGCTGCTCTCCCTTCTCCTTTAACCCTTTTCCCTGCTGCTCTCCCTTCTCCTTTAACCCTTTTCCCTCCTGCTCTCCCTTCTCCTTTAACCCTTTTCCCTGCTGCTCTCCCTTCTCCTTTAACCCTTTTCCCTCCTGCTCCCCCTTCTCTTTCGACCCTTTTCCCTGCTGCTCTCCCTTCTCCTTTAACCCTTTTCCCTGCTGCTCTCCCTTCTCCTTTAACCCTTTTCCCTCCTGCTCCCCCTTCTCCTTTAACCCTTTTCCCTGCTGCTCTCCCTTCTCCTTTAACCCTTTTCCCTCCTGCTCTCCCTTCTCCTGCGATCCTTTTCCCTCCTGCTCTCCCTTCTCCTTCAACCCTTTTCCCTCCTGCTCTCCCTTCTCCTGCGATCCTTTTCCCCAGCTTAATTAACTTATTTTGCACCACACACACACATCCCTGTGACATAAATAGCACTAACCCAAAGTGCTGTGGCAGTGTTGCTCTCTGCCAGAAAACAGTCTCTTCAAAGTTCAGCACCTTACCGGCTCCCTGTCCGGACTTTTGTGGACTTTCTTCACCTGTCTAAATATTTTATTAAAAATCTAGTCTCTTTATATCCTGAGCCTCTGCCGCCCCCTAGTGCTCCTAATGGCATTTGCAGGTGTCTCCATCGCGCCCAAATATCAACATCCAATCAGAGCCGAGGAGTCTCTCACGCGGTGACAGTGACTGCTCGTGAACTGCATTCAAACTAAGCAGCTCTGATTCAGACATGAATCAAGATTCTGTTACTGCATTGTCTATTTCTCCCATCACATGTTTTCTGAAAGACATTTTGCTGTTTAGCTGCAATATGAGAGAGCTCCAGCCATTGGTCAAAAACTGTCTCATCCTTTCCTTATGCCATTAGGAGCAGAGGAATGGGATTTTTCTCACAAATGATCTGATTTGTGTAATACTGTACACTGGATATAGTGATGGCTTGAGCAAATATGACATATTTACCAACCGTAACGCTTCCAACCACAACCGTCCCCGTTGTTGTCTGCGTGTCCTCCGTGTGACGTTTCCGCGGCCCATCACCCCCCCCCTCCCGTGTAGCGTTTCATTTCCCCGTTGTTGCGCCCCCTAGTGCAGGCCAGTGTCATGGCATTTTGTGAAATGTTCACATGTGAAAATTGTGACCTGTACACAAAATAAATTAGAAAATCGTGACCTGTACACGAATCAATAAATCAAAATAATGTGAACAAATTCACGTACTGCCGTGATATCGGGTTGGATTATAACTTGATGTTCACCATTCAAACACAGGCACATTAAACAAAGTTTGTACACCACTGACAACACATTCATCCTCTCTCTCTCTCACACACACATACACACACACATACACATTTACATTCATGTTGATCTGTAGCCTCTTTGTTGTGTGTCTGACACCATCAGTGGGGGATTTATCAGCTGAGCTGCAGACTTTGCAGCTTCTTGAACCCATACATTATTCAGACTGTGGAGCGCGCTGATGCTTCCGCTGCTGGGCCAGATAGCAACAGAGACGATCATATTAAAGTCAAACATGCCCCCCGCCAGCCCCTCTCTGCTCCACAGCACGGCCAATTCTGAACCAGGGATGATAAAACACTTTTTTCTTTGCGAAGCGAGAAGGCTCAGATTCGCATCATAGCAACGGCTGCCACCATGTATACATCACACACATACACACACACACACACACACACACTCACACACACACACACACAGATCAAAAACTCCCTCTGTCTTATTATAGGTACTGCTCTGTCTTATTATCTGTCCACCACTGTCTCTGCTTTTTATGCAGATGTAATTGTGTGACTGAGAATGATGAATGAGTTATGCGCTCATTCATGCACATCATTAAGCTTGGCTTCAGGCAACAGACAACACATGCTAACGCAGTTAATATCGTGGGAGCATTCATTTCTTTTGCTGGCATTGTAACAGATGAATGTTATGCATGGCACGTCAGTCTGGCATGACAATCTTTTTCTGCTACCTTTGGGGACTCGGTTGCGTGCTACATCTACATTATTGATTGAAGAATGATGAGATTGGCTTTTTTGGTTGTGGAGCATACAAAACGTATACTCATTTCATGTTTGCTGTGCTAAGTTAATGGAGAAGAGTGGCAGATACAACCCTGAGGGCTCAGAACACACTGTAACACTTATTGCATGTGAAAAACTGTCTGTAGGACCTGCAGAGGAATGGGGTAGCATTATTTTAAATGCAGTCTGTGCTATGATTACTGTTAACAAGTGGCAGATTTTCTGAAGTTTTCTGAAGAGAACATTGGTTATATTACATATAAGTATGTTACTATTTAACGATATAAAGGCAATCTGTGCATCTGGTGAGCAGGCCTCCCATTTTCCACTGATAAGACATGAGGAGACTTTCTGGAGGCAAAAAGAATATATTATATTTCAATTTCAGTCAGAAGCTTCAGTAAAAAATAAATTTAGAACATAGTCAAGGACAATTGTCCTCATTCAGACTGGTGCTTAAATAAATGATAGCATCATCCCTCTGAAATGTATTACATGTCCTTTATGGGCTAGTTGTGTGTTTTCTCAGTGTAAGTCATCTCCAAACTGTATGTGGAGCAGCCAGTCTTGGTAGTCCTGTTTTTTGTTCATATTACCTGACACTGCATTACAGCTATAGC
The DNA here is from genome assembly GCA_013375575.1 of Percina caprodes. Classification (NCBI taxonomy): domain Eukaryota; kingdom Metazoa; phylum Chordata; class Actinopteri; order Perciformes; family Percidae; genus Percina; species Percina caprodes. The sequence continues at coordinate 1,278,805 of JABXJD010000071.1, forward strand.
GCGCAACTATTTAATATCAATGAATGTCCGTTATATTCAAGCTATTGCTTGCAAATGAGTTGCTACAAAGCTAATTAAGCCTGTTATCAGGCTGCGGGGTTAGTTGCTTAATTGGAATCCTGCTGTGATCTCGCAATTGAGTTCTGCTTCTGAAGACATTTAGCAGAGCTGTCCTCTAAGAAGAGAAGCGTCACCACGTCTCTCATTGTCATTGCAAAAACAGACGTTGCTCATTGTCTTCACCTGCACAGCAAACAAAAACGGCTGGATGCTGAGTGAGTAAAGTTTAGATATACTGTAAGTCGATTACAGATAATTGAAAAACACATGACTGTAAAAAAAAATTGAGAAGTCATGGGGCATGTCAAAATAGCTGTTCAGTTAAGTACATAGGGATTAATCTGTGCTAGCTGTGGACCATATGGGACTCTCATGGGAGTGCTAGACACTTACTGCAGTGATGTTGCATGCCAGTGTTCTACATTGCCGGCAGACTTGAGTTTTATAGAGAATTATTGTGTTCATACAACAACGTGTCAGGCACTAGAGCTGAACTTTATGGTCAATCCTTTATGAAGTGGATATTGCAAAAGTTACTCAAATACATTGTAAGTCTGAATAGGAGTATGGTGTGGAGTCACACTCAACTATCACCAAGACTAAAGCTTGCCAGAATGGCACAGAGTCATTGTCAAGGAGTTTGTTATAGCTTTAGCTGTGAAGCCAAAGGCGTAGGTTTAGTCCTTACATTGGGGTTGGGGGACTGGGGGTCTTCCCCCAAAACCTTTTGAGTGTAAAACACTTCATTTCCTGTGTCTGAAATTGTTGGAAATCACTGGTAAAAAAGTGGGGCTGGATCCGAATATCTGACTATTCCAACATGGCACCATGACTTTGCGTACACATACACGCCGACTTTAAGCCAAGTGTTATCTGTACACATTTTGAGCTATCCGCATTTATGTCTACACTGTGTAAAGCGGACGTAAACATACATACTACTTGCCGTGTTATCGCGAGAAGAAAGCAAAGGTTGAGTTTAGGAAACGTGACACGTGGAACACGATCCCTGGTCTCCTGGGTGAAAGTCCTGCGTTTTACCCATCCACCACCCCCCAACCAACCTCCTTACGTAGATTTTTTTTTTTTTTTTCAAATATTCATTTGTTGGGTAGTTGTCAATCTTGGGATTCGAATATTCATTTTTTTGGTATTTTTCATCAATGCTGTAATAACGAGATAGATTCTACCTTTGGAGAAACACAACCCTAAGAAGCAGCCCTAAGAAGGATGTAGATCATGTTTTGAAGCCCCTGATGGTTATTTTTTTTTTACCTCTTTTTGGGGAGCGGGTCATCTGTCATATTTTTTTTGATGGGGACAAATCTACCTCTTCTAAATATTGCGGGGGACATCCCTATCCCCTCGCATCCCACCCCCCGAAATCTTCACCTATGGCTGTAGCTGTACCATAGTGTGTAACTTTATTACCACATGGGAGACATAACATGTACTACCTTGAAATGTTATTCTCTGCAAAAGAAATAGTCCGCCAGCCTAAATTGGTATTTTTGGTTCATTGTTGTCATTTCTTGGAGTATTGTCAAATGTTTCATGTACCAAAAGTCAGTACAACCTAAGCTTAAAAAGGTTATGTCACTCAAACCATGATAATTAGTATTGAAAGTATTGTTATAAATTTAAAAAGGTGTCTTCATCAAATTTTACTAACTAAACACACAAAACATATTGATGCAAAAGAGTAATACATATTGAAACATGAACAGAATTGCTCTTAACAATCCATAAGTTATGTAAACTATGTACATGTTTAGGTATGATGAGATTTTTTCATCTGCAATACGTAGTGGGATAGCGGCATCATGGGCCACACACACGACGTAATGGCACGAAAGACAGAAGCCTTAACTGTGATGGTTTTTATTTTAGATTTTAACAGGATCAAGTCAACGGGACAACGGGAGGTCCATTCTCTGAGAGTTAGGGTGGGGAGTTTGACTGTGAGGGATCAACCTTAATCTTGTAAAAAAAAAAGGGCTATTAGTTATGAAAAAGGCAATGTGATTTTTTTTTTTTAAAGGAAATGCAAAACGGGACTGTTAAAAAATGGATGATGTCTTTAGCTAGACCACGGAAATAGCAGTTGACCAAACCATCTTATACCTCAGGGTCCATTTACTGGAGCTTTTCCACTCTGCTGCACACAGTAGCTCGGTGGCCATGAGATTCTTAGCACTTCCAGGACATCCCGCCTACTGTATGGTAAAATCTTCTGATAATCTTCATAATCTGTGTTCACGTTATCTTCTCCCGTTGGAATCAATACAGTCAGGACCTGCTGCTAGTCTCCTGAAGAGGCGTTGGCCGTGGCGGAGCCAACGCAACACAGATACAGGAAACTGCTCTGAGTCGCGGCGCCTCGGTTATAAACCGTCTGTCTTTATTTTTGGCCACTGCATACAAATGTCCTTTTGTACCATGTTTTTATATGATAGTACTTGCCATTAAACAATTTAACGCGTTGCCAGTCTCTCAAGATTAATAAACTGTTTGCACCTTGAAGGTCAACACTCATTAAAAAAAAAAGCTTTATTCCACATTAATGAAACAATAAGTGACGGTTCCAAACCAAACATTTGAGGCAGCATATCATTTTTTAAGATTTTTTTTTTTATTCAACCCATATTTAACCAGGTAAGACTTATTTTAATCAAGGATCTGTTTTGCAAGGGATGAAGGATATGAGGATAAGAAAAGGAAGGAGAACATCAGGGATTTGGATTAGGGTTACGGTTTCTTGCCAACTCGGACTATGTGCATCAGCGAATTTCAAACAAACACTTTATTCTCAGCCTCTTTGTTTCTTAATAATCTTGCCGGCTTTTGTTTCCCTCACATTTCTTGTCTTCTCGGTTGCCCTTTGTGTTTTTTACTCCTTCAAATCTCTTCTGTTTTTTTCCCCATCAGGTGATTCAGACCGTCCGAGCAGCAGATCTTGACAACTTTGCAAATGGAAGGTTTTCCTTCTATGTTCCTGATGAGCTTCCAGCCAATCCAAATTTTACTGTGAAGGACAACGGAGGTAAGACTCTAGTGAGCACACAAATATCCATATCCATAAAATGGATACAAATTCACCAGAATGCAGGAAATGATATAATACATTCATCCATTTTTGTTTATATAGCGCTTTACATAGTACTCAAAGACACTTTACAGTAAAACCAGCACAGTAAGAAACAGACGAAGCAATCACACCAACACATGAAACGAGCATATTAAAAGCAATTTAAAAAAAATAAAACCAGTAACTAACAGTAGATAATATGTGACTATTATAGGTGGAAGGCTAATCTGAAGAGGTGTGTTTTGATGAGTGATTTGATGTGTCCAGGTCAGTACTGTCCCAGATGTGTATGGGTAGGGAGTTCCAAATGGAGAGGGCTGCGATGGGTGAAAGCTATGTCCCCCCCCCCCAGATACGGTGCTTGGTCCTGAGTGGTGGGTAGAGGAGCAAATGGTAACTGGGGGAGCAGGTCTATGAGGAAGGAAGGAACCTGGTTATGGAGGACTTTAAACTGGATGCGTTGAGGAACAGGTAGTCTATATCTTTGACATCTATCTCTATCCTTTTAGCCAATGCCATTCATGGTTATTACACATAAACTACCAGAAGCATTTCCAGAGTAATATTTACACCTATGTTATTCTAATATTACCATGTAATTAAATAGAAACAGGTAGTTTTACATTTTGCACCACTGATTCATGGTTATTACACAGAAACTACTAAACATGTTTCCAGGTAAGAAGTCACAAGAATAAACATATAATTTGTAAAGTATTACCTTGAAACAAAAGGGAACTATTAGAAACATAAAGGGTGGATGAATTTCAATCTAATTTGGAAGGTACACTGATATTAGCCTATAATACTGTGAAAACATCAACATAGATTACCCCATTATTATCATGTTATTACGATATTAATATAACTACATTACCACAACCCAGATATACATACATATCGAACCCATTCCTTGTTATTACCATGGTAATTACATGTTATTACCTATATATTACTTCTTTATTTTCACATTGTTACCCCACTATTGCCATCTTATTACCGTGGTGAAATGTAAAGTAATACCTCCGTTTTCTTCCGCTTTCTTTGTGTTGGAATTCTAAACTCCGGTGGATTTCTGAGGACTATGGTTAATTGTCCTTGGGTCAAATTGACCCGTTTTCAGTCACAAAAATTGAGCCATTGAAATAAGCTGAAAATGTCAACATTAAAAATATCAAAAAACATTGGAAAAAAACACCAAAAACATTTTTAAAAAAACATTTAAAAAGTGACAATAATGGGTTTTTTTCATGGTTGAGGGGAAGACAACACAAGGGTTAACTGCTCCTCAGATCTCTGCAGGGTGAATTCACACAGCTAGCTAAACTATCTGTCCAATCGGAGCACCCAAGATGATTGTAAAACCAGAGCACGTTTCTCCCATCCCAGAATGCTGTGTGGACTAGCCAGACCCTCCTCTGCTCCACAGCGTGTGGATGGTCTGGCAAAGCAAGACTAGGGAACAAGGAGCCAGTGGAGGTTTTGAAGGAAGGGAGTGATGTGGTCACGGGTGTGGGTGAGGAGGCGGGCAGCAGAGTTTAGGGTGTTGGAAGTTTGTGTAAGGCTTCTGCAGGTGAAGCATACAGGATGCTGTTGCAGTAGTTGATGCAGGAGTGTGATGAAGGCATGAATCAAAGTTTCGCCAGCATAGAAGGTGAGTGATGGGCGGAGAGGGGCAATGTTTTTGAGGTGGAAGAGACAGTTCTGCTTATATGGTGGATGTGAGGTTGCTGTCGAGTATGACGCTGAGGTAACGGATGTGTGGGCATGGAGACGGGGTGGAGTTCTTGACAAGGACACCAAAGTTATAGGTGTTCTTTGTGAGGGATTTCGGGCCCATGATGATCAAGTCAGATATGACTTTCAAAGTTTCCTGAGGACCCAGAGACACACCTTAGTGTCTTCCCAATGTTAAAATTAAACCTACGCCCTTGTCTCTATATTATCATATAGATGGATCCACGATCATAAAGAATATTACCTGCATAGACCGAGTTAGCTTATTCAACCAGCGTGTTTAACTGTACTTGCTTAATGTGCTGTTTTTGCTGTCTACTTCGCCTTTGTTGTACCATCCTCCCTCTCACCTACCTCCTTCCCACACCATCCTCCCTCGCCCTCCTCCACCCTGTCCTCACTGTCCCCCAGACAACACTGCCAGTATAATATCTCATCGGCGGGAGGGCTTCAGCCAGGACAGAGACCCGGGATTCTTCAGCCTGGTGTTGGTTGTGGCTGATGGCGGGGAGCCTCCTCTGAGCAGCACCGCTACACTCTCCCTCAGGGTGTGTGTGTGTCAGAGGAACGCCAGGGAGCGCAACAGCAACAATGTCTGTCAGGCCCAGGCTTTCCTGTCGTCGGCTGGTCTCAGCACTGGGGCTTTTGTAGCCATATTGCTTTGTATTGTCATATTATTAGGTAAGTGTGGGCTTTGTCTGGTATTTCCAAGACATTAAATGCTAGGAAATGGAAGTACCACTGATTAAAGACCCTATGTGTATAATTTAGTGTTGTTTTTTATTGCATGAAAATGTGACAACCCAGGTTTGAATCTGTGCCACCCTATGAACTTTGGCTAGGGGCTACTCACCCACTGCCCATAGCCTGACGCCCATAAACGTTCCGAACACTAACACACTCTTCTAATGGGTCATAAGGGATGGTTGAGAGGGATGACTGTTATATGTGTCTATACACATTTTTTTGTTAAAATGTAATACCCTATGTGTGACCAAATTGGTGCATCCTATGTGTTGCCTTTGCCAAAGTTGGAAATTCTTCAATGTTCATCGTGGTTTTAAAAAGGTTAAAATGTATTCCTCTCATTGGACAAACCTGATTCCATCACATTATGTGATGCATCTGATTTAGTACTTTATCATTAAAAAAAATGCATTCATTTGTTCAATTTCTGTTTTAAATGGAACTATTCTTGTGTTGGGGATTTCCCAATCGGTCTTTTCAATACTACGTTAGTATTTAGTACCTAAACATAAAAGCTGATTCATTAGTTCCCAAAGAGAAAGAACGTTGAGTAGACTGTGACACATTGTCTTGAAATATCTCTAAAAAAGGTTGCCATGAATAAAGTACATGTAATATTCGGTATTAGAAAATGTGGGTATTTTAAATCTACTTGAACAGAAAGCTATATATATTTTTCAAAGCAATCCAATATACAATCCTCCAATTAATTTATTTATGTCATTGAAAAAGTACTTTGGATGTCCTTGGTTTTCTCTCTTACTCTCTCTGTGTCTCTTTGCCTTTATCCTTTCTTTCTACCCTCTCCTTCTCACTTCCTTCCAGCAATAGTGATGCTATTCACCCAGCTGCGTAACAAGAAAGCGAGCAAAGAGCCGTTGATTCTCTCTGAAGAGGACATCAGAGAAAACGTGGTAACCTATGACGACGAGGGAGGCGGGGAGGAAGACACAGAGGCCTTTGACATTGCCGCACTTCGAAATCCCAAAGCCTCGGAGCCTGGCAGGAGGTTCCACACCTACCTTGGCCATGGACCGAGCCCATATGGAGAGGAGGACGAGATTGAGGATGGCGAGGAGGGGATTATGGTGGTGAGTAGGAGGAAACCACGGGAGTTAGATTACGGGAAATACAGCCCAAAGTTGGAAACTAGCTGGTTTGTCATTGACTGCGTTCCGCGAGAGATCAGCCAGTCGGCGCCTTCGCTTCTGCTAGACGGTCAGGACATCATTCAGCAGATCATCCAACAGAAGGTGGCCGAAGCGGACTCTGACACACGGGGCCCACCGTATGACTCGCTTCAAACGTACGCCTACGAAGGCCGCGGGTCCTTGGCCGGCTCGGTCAGCTCTTTGGGCTTAAATGCGGCAGTGCCCGAACTAAACTATGCCTTCTTGGAAGACTGGGAGCCAGAGATGCAAACACTGGAACCGGTGCAGCTGGCTACAGGTCAAGCTAACCCTGACACCTAAAGATTTCCATCAGAAGGTTGTTTTTTTATTTTTGTTTTTTTAAACCTTTTGAGATTTGCTGATTGCTTATTAACTTGCGCCATTTAAACATGGGTGTGGGGATGCCAATGACTGCCACAAAAAGCTGGCAAACAGGAACTGTGATGTCATGTGGAATCAGAGGATAAGAAAAGCCATTTCTTTGTAACAGGAGAGAAAAACACAGAGGCTGAAGGGAGATTTTGGGAAAACACATCCTAGCTCTAGTGCATTGCTAAAGTGTGGGACAAAATGCAAACTGAGAGAAGACCAGAGTTTCTGCTCTGCTCTGTTATGTATACAGCTATTCCTTGGCCCAAAGGATTCTAGCCATGATCTCCACGCTAAATGCTAAAACATTTAAATAAAAATAAAAAACAGAGCTGTATACCAAATTGGTTTAGAACACGTTGACCCAGTGTTTCTTATTCATAAAAATCAAAGAAAGAAAGATCAAGAGAAAACTGATGGTTGCAGTGCAAGGCACACAAGTAGTAGATGTTCTAAAGGCCAAAGAAAGCTACAAGCCCTCCCCTGATCATAGTTAAATTATTATTCACTCATTCTGTAAGGTCATAGAACCTTAAAAATGTTTGCAACTTAACAACCTCTAACCCACGCTCTTATAAACAGAAACTATACCCGTTTTCACACTTTGGACCACAGAGTTCTCGCCCACTGTCTTGAAAACTTTGTTGGTTTTTTTTGCAGCTTTTCTTCTTATCTTATATCACCAGCAGGAAATGCATCATTAGACTATTCTACTACATTATTCACAAACCTTCCAAAACGCTATTGAAAGGCTCCAGCGAATTTCAAAGATAAATGTAATAAAGAGGGGGCCACATGACTTAGGCTGATCTGAGGCTTCAGTACGAGGCTCCTTCACATTCCTCTGTGGTTTAGAAACCTGGACGTTTCAGATATACAGTTTTCTAGTTTCAAATCAGAAGTTATCTCGGTACACTTTCCATACAGAGTAGGTTTAGACCACACTATAATTTACAGAGACCCAACAATTTCTCCAAGAGCATGAGACAGCGTTGAGGAAAAACTCAAACAGGCGGAAAGCTCGAACAGAACCTGACTCTGGGTCCAACCGGTTATTTGTTTGTTGTAGTCACTCTTGATAATTTCAGCAATTTTATTTACATAGCCCAATATCACAAACCACAAATTTGCGTCAAAGGGCTTTACAATTGGAACACCACACGACACCCTCGAGAGACCCTCAAAGGATGACATGATTGTCTGAACTGTGCCAGAATAGTATGCAGAACCCATGGCAAACATTATGTTTTATTAAATAAGTCCCTGCAGTGGAAATAAGGCTATTGGTAACACCAGCCGTGTTTCCATCCACATGTTTTAATGCAAATTAAGTAATATCGAATGAACAACGCCTTATGGAAAAAGTACATTTGATTGAATTCATGAATATCGACACAAAATTTGATCACATCAGATTTTCTCTTTATCTTTAAATGCGGCAACTTTATTTGCCGAATAAATAATAAGTTGATTACGTTTGAGGTCATTTTATGGTTGCAACCGGGCCATAAAACGAAGGAAGTTTCATTATTTCTGCCACATATTTGCGCTTTCTTTGCAGACATGGCGGGTGCCACAAAGACAGAAATACGTCTATTTTAGATAGCAAAGATCGTTGTCGTCTGGCCTTTACATGCATCTGCGTCATCAGAGCGATGTTTGGGTAGCGTTGTCGTCTTATAGTATGTTGCTATCAGCTGGCACATGAGCACTATTACAGCTTGTCCAATATGAATCATTTGTCGGCAGACGGCGCGATCCATTTTTGGCTCGCTAAACTTTGGTCGCAGGTGTGTGCTTGAATGTTCAGCGATTCAGTGCGAAAATGAATGGAAACACCTTCAAAAAGTCTCAGATCAATTCGATATACCGATTTGATCGCAAAACAGCATGCGACGTCATTACGCATAGGGTTGTATTCACTTTAAAGGCATTGAAACACACTTTGTTTTTAGCCAACTTCAGATAATTCGATCGACAAGTGGATGAAAACATAGCTGTCAAGTGACGTTTATAATCTAGATCATTTAATGCTAACTGCAAGACCAGACATGAACCCCACACACACACACACACACACACACACACTACCCTCTTCCCTCCCTTCCTCCCTCCTCTTTCTTAACCTGGCTGACTTCTGTGAATCTACGGATATGCATATTTTCAATGGGTTCAAATCAACGAAAGGAAAGAACAGTAGTGGAAATGAATGACTGACTAAGTTGACCGAGGAAAAATCAGGAAGATGGAGGAAATGAAGCCTATTTTCCCTGGTGTATGTTTTTATCGGTGAATAAAAAGATCAATGGTTTCAGAAAATGGTTTGATCATGTGCATTGATTGGTTTTTGGATCCATATGTGCTATCCTTGAACAGTGCCAAAGGTTTGACTCAGTTTCTATTATTAGGTCTGATGCAGCAGAAGGCCATTTTGGGATTCTCATTACGTATTGTGATAAATATGTCATTTATTGACCCTCTCTACAAAAAACAACCAAAACACTCTAACTTCTAACTCTTCTACTTTTTCCATTTCTCTTTCTTTTCCAGTGCTCCCAATGGGATTAACAGGGAAAGAAAAACCTCACACAAAGAACCTAAAAAGTGTTTTTAATTAGGGCCACAGTAGTATTTTATTTGTAATTATTGACTTCAATCACCTCAGAATGCAGCGTTTACATTGAGGGATTTGAAAATCTGCCTAGGAAACATTTTGCCTGTCGGTGTACCTACATATCTCATCCCTGGAAGTCCAATAAGAGACATACATGAATCACTTAAGTATTTTGTAAAGCTTTTCCAATGATTAATACAGTTTCTATTATGGGGTTATTTTGAATTTTGAGCTATTTAACATGGGGGATTCAGCCTTTTTTTACATATGTTTGGTGTATGTAAACATGAAAAATGACTGCATCAGCTCTTCATTGATTTGGCTTCATGCAGCATGTTCTTGCCTATTTTTAGGGGTTGCTGGTTTACACTTCCTTAGATAAAGGCAAAAAAAAATATTCGAGCATCAGACAACCAATTATGAACACCATCCATGGGTGTTCTGTTTTTTTAGTCAAGAAATAAATAGGTTTATTGATGTCCTTACCGTCTTTAAAAACGGTGACCTCAAACTGAGGGCCCACCGTGGCTGGTGTAATAGCAGTGCTAAAAAAATATGAATAATTCATCGTAAATGTAATTGGGGTTCTGAGTGAAGACAGCATTTAAAGGGCATTGCAGGGTAAACTGCAAATACCAGCTTTAACCATCACACTTACAGATGGAATTACAAAAAAACCCAGTGTTCCCCTGCCAGACACGGTAAATGGAGCCTCTAATGATCCTCATCAACACTTTGAACCAGCATCTGCTGGGGTTTCATTTCGCTTGGTTTTCACCATTTAAAAAGGAACAAAGGCACAAACCAGAGCTAACATTACTTCCTCATTACAAATGATATATGTACAGTTGTGTTCAGAATAATAGCAGTGTGTTTAAAAAAGTAAATGATGCTCAAAATCCTTAGAGTTACTTTTAATTCCAAAATATCAAAGCATTGTGAACACTGCACATTCAATTCCAAATCAAAACGTGACCAAAATTGATCAACTTTGTGTTCTACCTTTATAAAAAGTGAAGAAAAAGGAATATTAGGCTGTTTTTTCTTTACAAACTCAAACATTTACTGTATCAACTGAAACATGTATCAAGGGTTTGCTTTACTTTGAATCACTGTACTAATATTTAGTTGTGTTTCATGGAGTCAACCAACTTCTGCCACCTGTGAACAGATATTCCAGTCCAGGACGATTGAACTAAATCCCACAATTCCTCTGTATTACTGGGTTCTTTCTCAGAAACAGCGTTTTTGATGTCACCCCACAAGTGTTTCATGGGATTGAGGTCCAGGGAGCGGACTGGCCGCTCCATAACATCAATCTGGTTCATCTAGAACCAAGACTTTGCTCGCTTACTGGTGTGTTTTGGGTCATTGTCTTGTTGAAAGACCCATTTCAAAGGCATTTCCTCTTCAGCATAAGACAACATGACCTCTTCAAGTATTTTGATGTATTGAAACTGATCCATGACCCCTGGTATGCCATAAATAGGCTCAAGACCACAGTAGGAGAAACATCCCCATAGCCACCATGCTTTACTGTCTTCACAGTGTACTGTGGCTTGAATTAAGAGCATGGAGGTCATCGGACAAACTGTCTGCTGCCTCTAGACCCAAAAAGAACAATTTTGCTCTCATCAGTCCACAGAATGTTGCTCATTTCTCCTTTGACCAGTCAATATGTCCTTTGTCAAATATGATTTATGAGGTTAGTGATATTGGACTGCTGTTATTTTTAACACAACTGTACATATGGGTGTGCATCTAATAAGGGTGTTTGTTCATCATTGAATTCACTTCTGTTTTCTTGGGCCTGTTTTACAAAGCAAGTCTTTAGTCTGTCTTTCTTTTGCAACGTGGGATACATCCCTTTTCCCTTCATTTGACCGTTTCTAAATCCTGGCATGGTAGTAAGTTACAAATAACTCAGTTCAGTTCTGGAGCTGCATCTTCGGTCTGGTTGCCAGGTGAGATGTGCAAGACACCCCCGCCACAGAACCAGAAGTGAATATGCTTTCGTTCTTTCACAATACATGGGTGCCGATTGGATTTGTATTGCAATGTTCATTTATTGCAATTCAATAGTATTGAGTGTTGTGATTTTCTTTTCCTCCATTGACTGAGCTTCCCCTTCCCATCTGGGCTCTCTCCTCATGTGCACATTTCTCCCATTTTTCTGGGAGAAGGGACAGGGTGCGGGGGCCGGTGTAGGTAGGAGAGACAGCGGAACTCAACGGGAGAAAGATCCCCCGGCCTGGCCCTGGGCAAGCCAGCCTTCTTTCAGAATTATTTATCAATCTTTTCCCCTCCCTTTGTAGAATTTCTTTTTTTTTTTTACTGGAGGACAAGAAAGCCCAATTGGGGAACAACTGTTTAATTATCTTGGCAACCTATAAAAATGTGGTTTCTTAAAAACTGTTCCTGTATTTGCAACATACCTACACAAAATAATGCAGTAGGCTACAAGAAATATGTCAATTGCTGTAATACTCAGAAAGCCCTGCATCTGTATACATGTATACATGTACCTTTAATCCCTGACTGTCCATTTGTGTTTTATAAAAAAAAAAGTCTTTACTTAAATCGCTTGCTGGGGTTGTTACTGTTCGCTGTTCTCTTGGATATACTTTTTGATTGTGAAATTGTAAATAACGGAATAGGGATGCACCCAATCAATTGTTTGGGTTTAGGCCGAATACCGAATCCACTGATTAAGATTCTGCCGAATCCAAAACCAAATACCGAATCCTACTCCCATCCTCCAGTCCATTAACACAGTATACACATTAATGAAGAAAACAACACCTTTGCTGTGACTGTCCTTCCTTCGCCGTACCTGAAGTTGCATTCTTTCTGTAGATTCCTTCATGCACAACTCTTAGGACTCTATCGGATATTTTCATACGCAAATGTTTTAACAGCGGCGATGTTGTGTGTTGTTTAGGGTCCTCGTCACCACGAGCCAAATCTGCATTGCAAATTGAACATGTAGCTTGACTTAAATGGCCTTCTTTTGACTGAAAGTACTGTCAGACATCACTTTTTCTACTCAAGAGTTCCATTTTTGTTCAAAGGGGCCGTTTTGAATCAAGCAGACCTAAAGCTTTTGTAGAGACTTTAAACTATTGTAATACTAGTGTAAACACGTGTATGCCATTCTGTACAACAAATGTAATGAGCACAGTGATTTGTTAGTGTTCAATATTAAGATAATATTACATCCTTAGAAAACTGATGCAGTAGTTGACTGCAGTGAGTCCTAGAGGCCTACTCGTATGTCCTTAAACTAAGGGGATGTTTCTCATTTCATGTGTTCTTTTTTCTCACAGTAGTGGGGACATATAGCCTCGTATAAAACAAAATTGCGGAGCCTCTAAGATAGATCGATCCCCCTGATGAAAATTCACAGCTGCAGTGGAGGTGGTAGTCGCTGGTGGCTGGAGAGATGCCACTTCACCTCCTGGACACTGCCAGGTGCTCTTGAGCAAGGCACCGTATACCCATGGCAAACATTATGTTTTATTAAATAAGTCCCTGCAGTGGAAATAAGGCTATTGGTAACACCAGCCGTGTTTCCATCCACATGTTTTAATGCAAATTAAGTAATATCGAATGAACAACGCCTTATGGAAAAAGTAAATTTGATTGAATTCATGAATATCGACACAAACTTTGATCACATCAGATTTTCTCTTTATCTTTAGAGTAACAAAAGCTGCTTTTCATTTTGGTTGAATGTAAATGTAACCATGTTGTTCTACTTGCAGCTGTAGGTGTCTGCAGCCACAAGATGGCAGCAGATACCAAGAAACAGGATCACATGGTCTCACCTCACTCATCTCCGCCAGGTCAACATGTTTCAGGTATACTTCAGCGCCAAGAACCAAGTTGATCTACGGCAGGATAAGCAAACTGTGGCAGTGTAATCCTTCCAAGAAATCTCTTGAACATCTTGTGTGTGTCTGTCTGCATGAGAATCATGATTAGTGTAGCGGAATGACAGCAGTGGTGGAATTTATGTAAGTACACTTGTACTGTACTGTAAGTACAAATGTTGACATATGTGTATTTTACTTGAACCTTTTCCTTCCATGCTACTTTGTACTTCTACATTTCAGAGAGAAATTTAGAACTTTTTTAACTCCACTACTTTAATTCAACAGCTTTAGTTACAAGCTATGTTACAAATTGAGATTTTAGCCAACAAAACACAAGCAGCTTGTAAATTTCTACCCAGGAATATATTACACTTTTATATGTCCAGCTGAAATGATTAGCTGATTAAACACTTGGTTAATTGAAAGAACTGTTTTGACCGTTTCTAGTTTGTAAAATGTGAGGATTTCTCTGCATTGGGCACTTTTTAATACTTTAAGTACATATTAGTGTCTTTTGATACTTACGTACTTTTACTTGTAAAAAGAGCTTTTTTTCAGTGTGCTATTAGTACTTTTACTTAAGTAAAATATCTGAATACTTCTTCCACCACTGACTCACAGTAGAACTGTGTCATCTGCTGTGTAATTAACCTGATACTAATTGGGTTTCGGCCACATGTTAGACTAGTTTTGATGCCAAGCTGATGTATTTTTACACTTGGACACTGTAGTTATGAGGGTGTGACGGTGTGCACACAGACCGGACTGAGCAGCTCTTTTTTTCTTCTGATGTTTCTTCTACAGATGAAACTGAAACATTTCTGCAACTTGACCTGAGTTTAGCAGGTAAGAATCCTACTAAGGACATTTGATGAACAGGATAACTATAATCACATTATGTAGTATCCGAGTTTGATTACACTTCACTCTTGAAATGTGACTTTTTTCAATATTGTAACTTTTTAACAAATTACACTTACTAATTATTACTTATAACATGACTTTTGCAACTATTTTTTTTTTTACAGTGGCCCCTTATACTCTAAGCTCTCCATGTAAAAGACCATCATCTTAAACTATACTATAGTATCAAAGTTCTGTGTGTTGTATTAAAGCCCAGAGAAGCAGCAGACCAGACTCTCCTGGATCCAGCTGGGCATCCATGAACATTTTTGTACAGGATAAGAAGTGTGCATGTTGTCCCCCCCCCCATCACAAAAGGATATCCAAACAGCCAGCATGAATGATAACAGCAGCACACCGTACATTGGACATTAAGGCACCTGGCTGGCTCATTTATTCTTTAATAACCTGATCATCACCTGATTATAACATTCCACACTGGAAAGTTATAATCACGTGGATGTTTAATTTAATTTAAATTGTACGTGAAAATTCACCAATTTATTGTGAATATTGCATTATAGGATAATATATACAATGCTTAGCAGAAGTCAATACACCCATGCTAAAGTTGACTCAAAAGAGGAATAAAAAAAAAAAAAATCATCTTTTGGGAATTGATCTTAATGCCTTAATTAAAATAATTAGGAAAAATCCAACCCTTTAAGGACACCAATTTTCTTTGTGAATGAATAATGTATCGTAAATAAATAACTGTTCTTTGTTAAAATGCAGGGGGCCACTATGTTAAATTCCCATAGAGGCAGGCAGATTTTTATTTTTAAAGGCCATTATTTCATGGATCAGGATACTATGCATCCTGATAAAGTTCCCTTGGACATTGGAATTAAAATACCCCCCATCATCACATACCCTTCACCATACCTAGAGATTGGCATGGGGTACTTTCCATAAAATCATCTCTCAATGCAAATCAAATTAGCTGTTAGGCTAACTGAAATAACACCATGCCAATCTCTAGGTATGGTGAGACATTTCTAAAAAAAGAATTTTCTAAATATAATGTACAGTACATCACATGTCAGCCGGTCAGTCTGATATTTATTTTATTCGTAAAGAAGTACATAACATGGGTTTTCTGCATTTTCTGCTTTTGCTATGTTTTGCTGTAAATCGTATCCGTACCTTTTCCGAAAATATGTAGGTTAATCATTGGTAAAAACAATAAAGTAATGTTACCCCTAGTAACAATGTATGAAAGTGTTACTTAACAGTTGTTATTTCTGCAGGATGAAGAGAAGATTCTGATGGCTACAGAAAACCAATATTCTCCGCAGAAAACCAATACTCTCCAAAAACTAAGATCCACATCTATCCTGATCCTCAAAACTCACAGTGTTCCTGCTAAGCTGTCGCACTGAGATCGCATGGAGAATGGAACACAATATAAATCCAGGCCAAGAAACATTTAAAAGTGCAATTCCTTGCTATCCTAAAAAAAAAATATAGACTCCTTCTCCATTTCCAATAACAGACCAGCTCAAAGTGAAACCATAACCAAACCTTCACCACACCAATTTCAAAAAGGTGATAGTGAATATTGGTTCTGTTTCTGGTTGTTTGTCCGTTGATGCCACTTTGATCCTTTGATGTCACATGAAATCTCTTTTTTTTTCTTCTTTCTAAATAACTGATCAGGTCAAATCAGTGGGGTCAACAGGTGAAATCGTCAGAGGGGTGGAGTTGGTGCCACCATGATGAAGACCCGGACTGAAGAAGGGACAGAGCGTCTCGGTGAAGCAGCAGTCGGTGAACGAGTAGAGATGTACTGCCGCATCCACATCATAAAAGGAGACCAGACCTTCATCGTAGCTCACAAACACCCCCACCTTCTGAGGCCTCGATTTTAGACTGAGGCTGACAACAGGGGTAGAAAGAATGAGGTAATCCTTTTTGTTCCTCAAAGCCACAGCCCAGTAGCCATTCAAAGGGCTTAGTGGGATTATTCCCTTCCTGTCCACTGACACTTTGACCACTCCCAGAGTCCAGTCAGTCTTCCCTGTAACCTGAACCTCGTAGTAAAATCTTCCAAAGGAGATGCTCTGCTGCGCCAAGACGTTGGCGTAAAGAGAAAATCTCTCTGGGTTGTCTGGTAAGTCCCTCATCACCTCACCACACATAACTTGTTTCCCATCATCGGACAGGATGAGCCAGGGATTAGCTGTGTGATGTTCAAGAATCACATCGGCAGCGTAATGCTGGACCCTCTTCAGCCTGGCCCCATGAAGCAGCTGGTTCTTCTCTGTGCCGATCATCTCCTCCAGCTCAGCCACAGCGTTCAACACGATCCCCTCATATGACGGCTGACGGATGCTGATTTCTTTCGAGTTATTGGTGCACAGAGCAGCGTTCGTGGATGTGAAGCTCTGGAGGAAGTTAAGATGGTCTTGAGCACGTGAGAGCTGCTGCACCTCAGCCATTCTCTTCAAAAGTGCTTGCATTTCTTGTTCCATTTCTTTGATAAAGGCGTCGGCCTGTTCATCTGTCGTCTTCTGCCTCTCTTGAATCATCTCAATAAGCTCATTCAAGTCTCTCTCGGCCCTCTGAATCAGAACGGTGAAGATACGAACGCCGTCTGCGATCTCTCTCTCTGCATCTTTCTCACTGTGCATTTTTAAACGTTCGGTTTTCTGGATCTTGAGCTTTCTGTTCTGAATCATCTGCTGGATTTCAGCCTCTTCCTCCTGCAGCTCGGCCTTCTTTGCTTCACATTCGTCTTTAAGAGAAGCAATATTGTGCGCCGTGTGTTCTGAAACAATGCAATCCGAGCATACACACGTCTGGTCAGTCTTACAGAAAAGCTCCAGTGTTTTTTTGTGCTGCAGACACACCCTGGCCTCCATGTTCTCCATAGGATGAGTCAGGGAATGTCTTTTCAATGGGTCAGCGGTCATATGAGGATTTAGATGAGTACTGCAGTAGGAGGCGCAACAAGTTAAGCACGACATCACAGCTTTCAGTTGGGTTCCAGTGCAGATGTCACAGGGGACTTCCCCTGGTTTGGCAACTTCCCCGCTGCTTTTCTTTCCAGCTGATTGTCTGAACTCAGCGGCCATCTCATTTATGAAAGTGTTGAGAGAAAGCTCAGGTCGTGTTTTAAATTGTTTTTTACACATGGGACACTGGCACTGAAAACTGTTAATAGTCCAGTGCTGTGTGATGCAGTTTTTGCAGAAGTTGTGTCCACATGGTATAGTGACTGGATTAGTGAAAACATCCAGACAGATGCAGCACAAAAACTGCTCCTCAGACAACAGACAACTGGTACCTGACATGGCGATACACTGAGAACAAAAGTGAAAGTAACATTACCACACATTTACTACACATTACACCATTCATTTACAACCTTTAAAACATAGAAATCAGATTAGACTTCATGTATATGTTTTAGCAGTATATACTATATTTTATTGGTAGTACAGTTCATGCGTGTGCTGTGGCACTAAATAAATCTAATTTAATACAATTGACTTTACCTGTATAAGTTAAAGATATGTTGGAGGAGAAAAGCCTGATGATCCTGATGAATTTGTTTTAAATCCTCAAACACAGAGACTCGAATGTCGAATGCAGATCACCAAGTTCTCTGAGCTACTTAATCGTAAACAAGGAAATGGGTTGCTTGGTCACACCCACTCTTTTGACTACTGATTCCCCTCCTTCCCCTTAACTCTGTGTGTGAGGGTTAATGTGTCATTCAAACAACCTGCTTTATAGACTTAGACTTCTCTTTATTAATCCTTTTGGGATGACTCCCAACATTGGGACATTGAAAATTCCAGCAGCAGTTTTAGCAAGAAAAAATAGATAGAATAGACAGTATAAAGACAACAAAATAACAGTATTAATAATAAGTATAACAATAAGAATATTTTTTGTCAAATAAAGACAAAAAAGACCATAAATTATTATCAAAGTGTCAGTGTTGAGTCCAGTGTTAAAGTGATAAAGTGACCAGGTATTAATGTAAGTCCAGGTGTGTGTGTATGTATGTATGTATGTATGTATGTATGTGTATGTATGTGTATGTGTGTATGTATGTATGTATGTATGTGTATGTATGTATGTATGTATGTATGTATGTATGTATGTATGTATGTGTGTGTGTGTGTGTGTGTGTGTGTGTGTATGTATGTATGTATGTATGTATGTATGTGTATGTGTGTGTATGTGTGTATGTGTGTATGTATGTATGTATGTATGTATGTATGTATGTATGTATTGTCCTCTCTGCCCTTTTTCTCATGTCTTCCTTTGGAACATTCCAAGGCATTGTTAGAAACAAAAGGCACACTTTTAGCAATAAGGAGTCTTGCATTGCCAGACCCATCTCCACAGTGCTGCGGAGTAAGGTCCTTGGGATAGGAGAAAGAAACGCTTCGTAACGCTTCGTATAACTGTTCACACCAGGGCTGTAGTCAAGACCCCCTTAGCAGAGTCCAAGACAAGTCCAAGACCAGGACTAGTTGAGTCCAAGTCAAGACCGAGTCCAAAAAGGTTTGAGTCCAAGACAGGACCGAGTCCAAAAAGGTCCAAGTCCGAGTCGAGACCGAGTCCAGGACAGAAAAAAAGGTCTTATGCATAACAGTATTAAGACAATAATTTTAGGTTTCACTTTCCCTCCAATATTATTATCAACATAATAAAGACACCTGGACTCGGTCAAGACCAAAAGCCATATTGGGCAAGACCAATGGCCGAGACCGAGACAAGTCCGAGTCCAAATACTAGCGAGTCCAAGACAAGTCCGAGACCATAGAAAAACGGTCTTGAGTCCAGACTTGAGTCCAAGACTGGACTCGAGTGCTACAGCCCTGGTTCACACAATACAGTAACGTGAGCTATTTAAATTAGCTGGATACATGGTTAAATGTAATTTTCTCTTACTGCCATGTGGAATTTATCCATAACAATCCCACCAATCCGTCCTAAAACTTTCCAGTTAGGTAGTGAATGCGTGGAAAAAGAAATTGTAAATCTTTACAAGCATTCCCTGAAAGAAGTAAGCCGGCTTGCCTTATTGTTCCATCAAAGTCTTTCCAACTTGCCCTTTTCAGTATGTGGCTTGCTAGTTTAAGGACAGTAACACAGAGAGCAGAAGGACTTTATCCATGTCCTCGATCCAGACTAGGTAATAAGAAACATACGCAAAAATGTGTTTCAGTTTTCATATGATTTTTCCTACAATCAACAGAATCGCATAATAGCATCAAAACATTTAGGAAAAACATTTGCTGGGGCCACTTGACAGTTGTCTGCTTTGCCCAGTTAGTAATCCAGCCCTGAACCAGTTTATAACAGTTTAATAATAATAATAATAATAATAATAATAATAATAATAATAATAATAATAATAATAATAATAATAATAATAATAATAAATTAATAATAATAAATAAATAAATAAATAAATAAATAACTTGAACTATGATGTAAGAATGGAGTAGTTAAATATGTTGATCCAACCAATTCTTATGAGGAAAAGTCTCATTTTCAATGTCAAAGTTTACCTTGTGAAATCTGTAAGTGAAAGAGTCCCTTTATGGGTTATTAATGGAAAATACCTGAAAGGCCAGGTAGAAAAGTAAAGACTTAAGATACACAAGTTAATTGAAGTTAATTGTGGTTATTGTCATGGCCACAAGAGAGAGAAAATCCTAATTGTCAAAACCTGCTAAATCATGAGATAGGGTACAGTCACTGCAAATGAAATCTGTGTCATTATTGATATGTAAATGTTTCAATCCACTCAACTTAATCCTTAATTCTGTGATCATCCAAATAACAGGGGCGAATAAAGACAAACCTTTCTGGTACGAGACTCGATAGGCAGTGACGGACTTGCCATCTGGTATTTGGGCAAATGCCGCACCCCTATGGACCCCTTAGGGCCACTACTGATAAAATGTCTTTGGTGAATTTTGATAAGTTATTTTTTGCATGCAGCCAAAGATATTCAAGATTGGACTGTGAGGTGTGTGGAAAGATCCACTCGGAAGGCGGAGGTACTAATTTCCAAAAATAGAATAGAATAGAAAGCCTTTTTTGTCATTATACACAAGTGCAGTACCTGTGCAATGAGAGTGTTGACACAAAATGTAAAAATATTAAATATAAGAATATAAAATATAAAAATACAAAGTATTGGTAATGCAGAGAAAAAAGAGAGGGGGGGGGGGACCTGGTGCACAGTCCTGTGTCCTGAGAGCAACTTTATACATATATAAAATAGCTTTGAATACACATTGTGTGAAAAGTAGATAAGTATTAACAAATAAATAAGTATTGCACTGTAATGAAATGAAATGGTTAAATATTAAATATTTCACCGTATGAAATTGCACAGATTCCAGTGGCCGGTATGTTGCAAATGCCAGGGCGTTTTTTTGATCCCAGTCCATCACTGTCTATGGGGTAATGCATCCTGGCATGGTTGAATAACAAAAAGTGACATTAAAAAGACTGGAGTAACCCCAGCCTCAAACTTTCTTACCAGTTCTAGTCACCTGACATCCCCATCCATCTACACACCACTTTAGTCCTAGTCACCTGACATCCCCATCCATCTACACACCACTTTTCTCAACAGCCCTGCAATTACCTGGCCTTCCCTGCCTACTCTCTCACCTGTTTTCACTTTTACTCATTAGCGCTGCATTACAGTTAGTTTCCAGTTCGCAGTAGCGTCTATTACCCTATATCCTACTACACACTGTACCTGTTACTGTCAATGTTTTTTATTCTGAATGATCTATCAGACCTCCAGCTCTCTGAAACCAAAAAAAGTGCTGTATTTGCTGGAGTTACAGCGGACGAGAGAATGTTTGCAACCCGTTGGAAACCACCTCATGACTTGTCTATTTGTACTTGGACCCTTTCCTTTTCTGGAAATGGAGGTCCCCACAACTCGCACAAATGGAGCCCTAGGAAAAACTTTGGACACTTGGCTCAGCATTGCTGAATCCTTGAAATCCAGGCTGTAGATTTGTGTTACAGCCTTCTCACTTCTATCTGTGTGTGTGTGTGTGTGTGTTTGGTCCCTTTTGTCTTATGCCGGTCTCCTTGTCAATGCCTCTTATTTGTTTGTGTGTTTGTCTGTTTGTGTGTGTCTTGTTTGTGAGCTGTGGGCATCGTTCTTGCTGTTGTGTTTTGTTGTGTCTCCCTTCCCATATTTCCTCTTTGTTTTGGAGTGAAACATTTGATCGCAGGGAGGGTTTATGGTGGAGGGATCTTCGGTATGTGTTTTGTTCAACTGTTTAAATATAACACACACACACACACACACACACACAAACAAACACACTCCTGTAACGGCAGCAAGGTGAGGACCGAGTAAATGTGTATTCAAAGTGAGGACCACCACACTACAATACTCAGAGACAAATGCATGGTACATTTCAACACTAGATGGCTCCCTTATTTCATTTACCCCCTTTAGTTTGTGTAACTGTATTGTTCTGACAAAGTGAGGACAAGGACATACACAGCACTGGAAAAAAAACTTATTCTTTGTAAAACACTGCTGGCTTCATTGTGTTAAAACACTACACTTCAATATTGCCAAGATTAGAAAGGAATCAGCACTTACCCAGTTTGGAGAAGCAGGGACACCAGTCCTGAATATTCATAAGCGTATCTCTTTCTGCTGCAAACTGACTGTGGTTAGAGAAAAAAAGAAACAGATACAGTGTATAGTTGAGCTGATGTATGTTTTTGAGATGGGACTTCTTTTAAGCTAGTTAAAAAATAAAATAGTGTTGCTGTGTTGCTGTCCCCGTCCTCAGCAGTGTATCTCTGCTTCTACAAGTTGGGAGGGATATTACACTGCCTAGGCATGATTACCTCATACAACCCCATTTCAAAAACCCAAAACTATCCCTTTAACATAGTAACTGACAGAACCGAGACATTGTGCAATGAATATCTTCAAACTTGAGACTTGTGAAGCCGACCTTGATTGACATGTAGTAAAGAGAAGGTTTTTTTTGTGTTTAGAGAGGAGATCTACTGAAGCTGTTGTGAGAAAGTATGGTTGATCAAGAAGCTCCACCACTGAATCAAGTACTCTGGACAAGGCTAAGTAGTTGGACACAGTTTTTTGGGTTTCAGTCCGTGTAGCAAGGGAGTTGACTACTGTAAAAAGCTGTTGTTGGAGATTTCAGCTAGTCTAACTCATACATCTCTGGCAGGTGAAGCATGTTGGGCCGATGCAGACACTGGAGTCTGTGTGTAAGGAGCTGCCATCACACCTGTCTGTGAGGTAGAAATTTCCATTATGTATCTGTGTGTGAATAGCCTACATTATATGTTTTTGAGGTGAAATGCTCCGTCATATAGCTTAACGCTATAGTGCGTAGTTTCTGTTGTCCCCGTGAGGAATTCTGAGTAATGACAACAGAACTCTCGGCTTGTGTTCGAAGGTATATCGACATTGCTAAGTGGTATTCCAATGTTTCTGTGTCCCTTTGAAACAGATCCTAACAGTCTTACGGCATTTTCTGCATAGGGAGGAGGTTTCTAACATGAAGTAAATATGAGCAATCTATTGGCCTACAGTGTAAGCCTTGTTGGGGTTGGCCACTGGTGTTGTTGACATTGATCTTGATACTATCATTCAATTCTATTGGCTGCGACGGTTCAATAGAGGTGTCAATCATCCAAATTGGCCAATGGATTCTCAAAATATCTCCCTGTGTCGCTGACAGTGTCTTACTTTCGTCTCAGCATTACGCAAATGATGCATAGATACTAGAGCCTACATATTATATCCATTCTTCCGGTGGAATGATTGTCAATATTTACACAGAATATGTTTACGATATTTTCTCTCTAACTGGGACGTTTTGGAACCGATTGGCAGGATTGTTATACACACGGACATTGACTGAGTAGACATTGAATTATTTCACTTTTAAGGTTGTAATTAATTGGGTGTAGTGAGTTTAAACACCTTTAAATGTTGTCCTTAAATGGAGGTTACTCTGGGCCAGCGCTGACTGAAATTAACATACACCTTAGGTGCCAAAACTTTTCCATGGCCACCTTATAGGTTACTCTAGCCACTAAATTAACATACCCTTAGGGCCTAAAACAATATCCTAGCAACACGAGAGCTGTCGTGAACGGGCGCGGCTGAGGTGGTACCTAGCTCTAAGGCTATTCAGTTAGGTGCTGCTTCAGAGCAAGCAGGGTAGACGCCCGGATGAAGACAGTTAGAAGCTAGGCGAATCTCTTCGACACCAGCTTAAACAGTCTTCCGTCATACCTAATATGGTAATACCCATAGGCTTAGGAGGATTGGACCCTTTAAACGGAGAGCTGGTCCAGTACCCCCCTGGACAGGGGAATACCGGAATCTAACACGATACACTGGTAAGAGAAAATGACACTTTACCATGTATCAAGCTAATTCAAATAATGTGAGCTAACTTCATGTAATGTTGTATGAGGCGTTTTCATTTGCGAGGTTCAAATGTCCCACCAGAAGTTCCTTCCCAAGACTATTTTGCAGAGCCACAGCCGCTGCATCCAGAGCTTAGCGCCGCCCAGGACGACTGTGATTGGTTTAAAGAAATACAAGCAACCCAGAGCATTGTTCCTCCTATTCCAGAATGTATGTGTGGATGAGCAAGATATATCATTAGTTACGGTGATTTTCTAGATGAATATGATAAACTTAAAATAGACTGGAATGGCTAGATAATGACAGATTGTTATAGGACAACAGAAGTCTGGGACAAACTAAAAGTGTATGGTGTAACGTTCAATATTTCCTATAAATCTGTATGAAAGAAAAACAAGGAGCTTATATATATATATATAATCATATGTGTAGTATGCTTGAAGTTATGGAAGACCAGATGCTGTATGACCTTACAACAAACAAAAGGCATAACCAGCGATGAAGTTTGCAAGCAAGTGCTCACTGAGCTAAGAAGAAGAAGATCTCTGGATAAAAATCAACTCCTTCCTTAGTTAGGACATTCTTAACTTGTGATGTTTTGCACTTTATACTCTATGCGCTTTAGCACATGCACTTTATGACATGTACTTTAGCCCACTACATGCACTTTATGCTACTACATGCACTTTAGTATAGCCCTACATCCCTTAATTGTTATTTGTTTGCTGTTTTTTTCTTTCTTTTCTTCACTCTCTAATGTATCCCAACTGTCTATAACCTGTATTTTAATAAATGTCTTTTGTGTAAAAAAAAAAAAGAAGAGCCAGACCTTACTCCACAGCACTGTGGAGATAGGTCTGGCAATGTGAGACTAGCATGGTGTAAACTGACAACAGCAGAGCCAACATGTGAATGGCATTTCATGTTGATACAACTGAGTCAAGATAGGTGGAAGTTAGAGAGAACAGAGTGCAGAGGGGGAATTAAAAAAGGAATCGATGATTTTAAAGTTGGATGGGAAAGAGAGGGAGAGGAAAAATGAAGGAGGTGGCAGAGAGAGAGAGAGAGAGTGTGTAGTGATAGAGAGAGAGCTTTCCCAGAGGAGTTCACGCACAGAGGGAGCTTACTGCTGACAGAGAGGCAGTGGGAGAAAGACAGGGAATAATACAGTGAACACTGATCACTGCCGCAAACGTAGGGACAGTCCTGTGGTACAGAGGTACCACGGCCCGGAAAGGGACGAAGGAGAAAGGACAAAGGGAAAGACTGACTGGAGAACATCATTGTGCAATGTAAGACGGAAATAACAGATGAGCACAGGACATTAAGAAGGTAGAAAAGACACTAAAGAGACAACTTGACAAAACTAAGACACCATCACATACACACTTCAGAAGAAGAACATCCACACACTGAAACAGGGGCAGGAAATAGAAGAAGATGACACCTGCAAGACTCTTAAAAAACTCTTACCAAAAGGAATAGGACAGTTGGATGATAAAAACCTGAAAGATGCAAAATAATTCTTCAATACTCCTCAAGACATAAGAGGAAGAAATAAGAGACGAAAGAGAAGAAGGCAAGAAACAAAAAGGGACGGAAAGAAGAGTAGCAGGAAG
This sequence comes from Percina caprodes, assembly GCA_013375575.1. Lineage (NCBI taxonomy): Eukaryota > Metazoa > Chordata > Actinopteri > Perciformes > Percidae > Percina > Percina caprodes. Next base: position 1,304,416 of record JABXJD010000071.1, read on the forward strand.
AAGAAGAAGAAGAAGAAGAAGAAGAAGAAGAAGAAGAAGAAGAAGAAGAAGAAGAAGACAGAGAAGAAAAGAGGGACTAGCGAACGTGGGACCCAGACTAATCCTGGAGTATCTAACCAGTGCTCTGCTCAGCCCAGCAGGGAAGATGTCCAAGTCCTCCCCACGCCTGGGTCGACCCGGATCAGCAGGGTCTAAGAGCCCCAGCTCGAGAAAGGATCTGCAGAGTAATCGCTCATGCATGCTGCGGATTGGCGAAAGGCTGATGAGGGCAGGCAGTGAGGGAAACCTGGTCCAGAGACCCATACCAGCCCAGAGCCAGGCGTCCTCCGATGGATTAGTACACGGATCAAATGGACAGACACAACCTCCAGCCCTGGAGGACAAACCCCCTGAGCAGACAGAAAATAGCTCCAGAAAAGGTAAGGTCCATCTCTGCATAACAATGCTTAATGCTTTACATTAGATAACCAAAGGCAGCATAACATAACATGGGTTGCAGTGATATATACTGTATCTGTAATGTCTTAACTCCTGTTCAAAGAGCTTTCTACAGTATTTTAGTGACTTTTTAGTCCAGAAGAGGACTTACCTGAAGTGTTATGTCATATGAAGGAAACAATGTTATTGTGTCAGTATCTGCTGTGTCAGGAGCCCTCTTAATTCCCAGCATAAACGACACTCTTAACAGTCAAATGCAGTTTTCGACTAACACAGCAATGCCTCTGACATGTTTCAGAAAAACAGACAAAGTGACCGAATTCTTCACCCAAACTGGCTCTGCTTGTTGTCAACACAGATACGATTAATTGCAGCGACCGCTAAACACGGCAGTAAAGCAATACATTGTGTTATTAAATTGATGAGCAGGGGAATGTGTCTTATCTGCATGGCCATTTACAGCAGAATAACTCTGAGATCAGCAACCCTGTGCAACTCCAACATGTTTATGACAAGATAAGATAAGATAAGATAAGATAAGATTAATGCCAAATCTGAAAAATGGGAGAACCTCCTGTAAGACAATGCTGTCAGTAACCACATCACATTAATAGTGTAAAGCTTTCTTTACAATAAGCTGGATGGGTGTTTACACTGGATTTTATTCAGATGTAGGTCAGCTTCCAGTGATAGTGGAACGGGAGCCACTTTGCACACAGATTTATTGTCACAGTTCTTTCTGCTGCGTGGGATATATTATTGCTGATATTTCGGTTGCTCAAAGCGAAGGTCTGTACGAAATGATGTGAACGCAGCATATAGACCAGAGGAAATGTGAAATGAATGTGACATTTCAAATAATAGGCTTGGCTGGCATTTACACATTGTCTATTCATGTTGCCTGCCTCAGACTAGTCCTTTTTTTTTTCCAGACATACTGTATATTTAGCATACAAATTAGGGAGACAAATATGAACTCTGTCTCATGTGCTTAGCAATGTCAATACATGCATTATAAACTGCAGTTAGAAAAGTGGAGAGGGATTTTAATGTGTGTCCTCAGGGTGCTGCTGCTACTGCAAGGCCACTGGATTAGTTGCTGCGATGCTGTCAGAGTTCATGCATGAACTGTGATCCGCTACAGTGTCAGTGTGTCAGTCCAGCAGTAGGACAACTCCACCGCTCTGCCGGTCACTGCTTCTTTGAAGAAGCCCCGTACTGTACATATACATACAATAATACATACATATAGATCATGACTGACTGGGAACTGTTATCCCATCACAGATATGTCAATGGAGAAGTAAAAATGTAGACAATTGTCTGTATACTAGAGAAGACTAAGTTGATGAAAGTTTATTTTTGCATTGAAAAAACTTCCTGCTCAGTACATAACTCCCTAGCTACTTCACCAGCAGAGTCGCAGGCTTGCGTCGGACCACCTCACACCGCTGCAACCTTTCCCTGCAACGTTCTAAAACGGCTTCGTCTGGTCACTAATCGTTGGTCCGAACTGGACTTCACATATCAAATCAAGTATCACAGATTTCTGATCATGTATTTGTAATGGCACGGTAAAAAAAGCTTTTAACAGTGAAACACATCCAAATAATGGAATTGATAAGACCATAGGTATGACAACAACAAAAAATAGACATACCCAATGTACAGTTCTGTGTTTGTACCCATTCAAATATTTGCTGTACAAGTATTGTTTCTTTTCGAGGTCATCTGCTCTCTAACAAACGAAACACTGTGAGATCTACAGTAGCGGCTCAGGATTTACCTCGTTGTTATTCACAGGAAATAATCCCGCTCTCCTTGATGCAGTCAGCTAATACAGCTTTTTAGGGCTTTCATGAGTCATTTGCGCCTACAGCAATATGTGTGTGTGTGTGTGTGTGTGTGTGTGTGTGTGTATATATGTAACCCTTTATAATGAGGCTAGATGTCCAATATGTTAATGCATTTCTACATGTAGGAATCAGAATTAATTCATGTTTGAACTAATGCATGGCCTGTCATGGGAGTCAGTGCTAATACGGAGTAAGTGACTATATTACATGATAGTGACTTAATGCTGAGTAGCTCCGAGTTAGTACATCGATGCTATAATTGTGCGCCCTAGAGTAAGGTCATGCATGGTGTGATATAAATACAGCCATGATTCACAAAAAAAAAGCTTAATTACAAAGAAGCATTTGCTTTACAATATAACATTTTGAGCTGAGCACAGTTTATGGATATTAAAAAACAAAGAAAACCAAGTCAATTTGGGATTGATCGAGGTTTTTATTCTTCCTATATTGTTACAATTATTATTATTATTATTATTATTTCTGCACAATCACAAAGATTTTGGACTATTATCCTATTCTGAATGTTGACATATATATGTTATCCTACTAATGCAAGTTACTTTTTATTGTTGTATTTCTTTCCTTCAGCGGGGTCCAAAACACGATATTTTCACTGAAATTGCCAGTTGTCCAATTTCATTACGTATTTGTAGTTCTCACCATTATTCAATTCAATTCTATTTTATTTATAGGACTAAATCATAACAGGAGTTATCTCAAGACACTTTACAGATAGAGTAGGTCTAGACCACACTCTATAATTTACAAAGACCCAACAATTGCAGTAATTTCCCCCGAGAGCAAGTATTTAGTGCGACAGTGGCAAGGAAAAACTTCCTTTAAGGGAGAAACCTCGGACAGACCGCCGGCTCTGAACGAACCCTCGGGGCTTCATTTGTTTCATCAAACTCAACCAGTAGCATGTCAACATGTCATTCAGAAATGTAGGTTGTCTCTAGCAATTTATCACCCACCTTCATTTTACTCTGTATCTTAATAGAAAAGAAATATGTCATATGATGTTCGCCTATGATAAAGCTCAACTTCAGTACACAAGTCACAGTAACTCACAGAATTCATCACCTATTCTTCTAGTTAAAATATCACAAAAATGTATAGCTTTGTGTTTATGTGCATGTGTTTGTGTGGAAGACTAAATCAGCTGTGCGCAAAACCAGAGCTTACCATTACTTTGGTCATTTACCAGTAAACTGATCTTTACTGACGACGTTCCACTTCTGGGATCGTTCCAGATGTCTCTCACATCTGCCTGTCCTTTAAAGACATTCAAAGCATAATAAGTTAGCCCTCATGTTGTCCTCGGGTCAAATTGACCCGTTTTCCTATATCAATGTTCTTTTGAATTACCCAAAATGACATGATTGATTCCACACAACTCTCTTTGGCAAGTACAAATCTCTACTTTCATTAATTGTGGGGGCGTCTTATTCAATTTTATAGCATTTGAAAAACAAATTGAAGTGGTTTCCAAATAGTATTGAGTAAAAGTTGACATATTCCAGTCTGTGATTATCCATCAACATACTTTCCTTTCATTTTAGTCTAAATAATTCCTAATTTCTGCTTTTCTAACTCAAACATTAGGTATAATTTGTCATAAATGAGGTTTATTGACCATAAATTCCAAAAATAACTGTAAAGCTAAAGTCAATAAGTTAGTGTTACGTAGTGTTGAAAACGTCAAAAAAAAAAAAAAGTGTTGAAAAAAGGTACAAAAACGTAAGAAAAAGTGAAAACCCTCGGGTCGGGTGGTTCTCCCTCTCCATTCGGCGTTGGATGCACTGGCATCTTTTTATTTATAAGGCGGTATTAGGACTTCTTCCTCCTTATCTGAACACTTCCATCCTCCCGAGGTCTGCAGGGACATATCACCTGCGCTCACAGGATCTGGTTTTATGGACAGTCCCTAAAGCCCGCACTGACTTTGGCAAAAAGGCTTTTAATTTTGCAGCACCATCTGCATGGAATCAGCTTCAGAATGAACTCCAGTTGAAGGAATTGGTCTCATTTTATTCTTTTGAAGGCTTTTTAAAGAACCTTGCAGAAAGGCAGTCTGTATGTCACTGTTTTTAAATTTAGGACCCAGGTTTTTTATGATGACATTGTTGTTTGAATATGAGTGAAAGTGTGTTTATGTATTTACCTGTAAGTGTCTCTGTGTCTATTTGAAACCGCGCTGCTGCCCCTTGCCAGGACACTCTTGTAAAAGAGATTTTTAATCTCAAGGAGTTTTTTTATCCTGGTTAAATAAAGGTTGAATGAATGAAAAAAAAAACATTGATTCAAAGCATCAACAAATGTGTTGTTTTTCTATTTTGACAGGAAGACAACACAAGGGTTAAGTTTCTACAGTCCCATATTAACAAAATACAGTAAATCTGCAGGTTGCCGAGCTTCATTTCCAGTGGCATAATAACATCGCGGCCAATTCTCTGTTCTGAGTCAAACACTCCTGTACATTGTAGTTCCAGAGTCCCCCTTTCACCACCAACCCCCTCCATTTTAGCTGCCCGAGAATGGAGATCAGCGCTACAATAAAGCGAGACGTTGGCATCACAGCCCATTTCTGTGATGAAGGCTAAAACGTTCTCCTGCCAAGTCAAAAAGTATCTGTGCTCCTGTCAGCTTACGTTCCTGTGTTCTGGGGAAAAAGAGACCTCATTATTTCATCCAGCGCATTGGCGCAGTTGGGCAGCGGGGGGGGGAGGGAGTGCATGAGTGTAATGAAAACTTGTCAGTGTTGTTGCAGTTGCTTGTTTGCTGATAGGACTCAATGTCAAGGGTTACTTAATGTCCAGAAAGAGTCACGTACCTAAAACAATGTGATGGTTTCATAGCAACTTTTGTCCTCCGGGACATACATTTGTAGACATTTCTGTACATTTACATGAAATTCTCTAAATTATTTCGCATCTAAGGCAAAATGATTTATTCCTGTTCCAAATAAACACACTTAAAAGTGGCCTCAGGTTTGTTATTAGGGAGTAGTTGTGGATATAAATGATCAGCAGGCGGGAGTAACCAACAAACCCATCAAAACAGCACAATCTCTCCTGTACGCCATGCTATATTCACCAAATATTTTCAATGATCTGAGGTCTCGTTTATCAGCGTGGTGCCTGATAGTTTTGGTTTCCTTGTATACAACACATTGATCCGTCGTGTAATCGACATACCACCATAGATACCAAGTATACAAAGCTAAATCACTTAACATTTATTGTTATGGTTTGGTATTTTGTTATATATTTCGTCCCGGTGATAGTGTTTTTTTTTTGGTCTTGAATATGTTTTAATCCTCGGTTGCTCCCTTGTCTTGTCCAGTTGTGGTTTTGGTCTTGTAGACTCTTGTGCGTGTCTGTATGTTCTGTTTCCTGTTTTATTTTGATAGTCTGGTTTTCTGTACTGTCTTGTCTTTAGTTGCCACTCTTGTGATTTACCTGATGTCTTCCACCTGTTTCCCAGCCCTCTCGTTATTTCGTTACCCTTTGGATTTAGTCTTTGTGTTCCCCTTGTCTGTTGTCAGATCATTGTTGTATTGTTGTAGTTTTCCCTCTTGTGTCAGGTCTCCCTTGTGTTTCTCATGTCTCTGGGTTCACGTACCTGCTGCTTACCTGTTGGTAAGACTATTTATGTTCGGATTCAATTTATTTTATTTCAAACTGCTGCATTCTCCTCGCCTCTCTGCATTTGGGTCCAATCTCCAGTGCCGTTCCGTAACATTTATCAATAACCCTAACTTATGTCCAAGTCCATCTACTTTTGAACTTAATGTACTACACTTCCAATTGTTCTCCAAGAAATCATGTTAGGGGCTGTAATTAACAGTCTGAACATTAATAGAGCCAATAGTTGCCCTTGGTATAAATAGGAACCAGTATTTCGTTCCTCAGGTGCTAACCGGAAGCACATATAGTTTTTGACCACATGCACACATACAAGCCGTAATTTGTCTGGAAAACCACAGACGTTTTGATGGAAATAAATGAAACCAATGATTTTTAACTGCAAATATGATTTGGAATTTCATTGATTGATCAAAAAAAAAAGTGCGTCAAATACTCTACCCATGGAACAGCACCGCAGAGGCTTAAGCCTTGGGCTTAGCCTCTACACTTACATTTGCTATGTAAATATACAGTGGTGCTCAAAAGTTTACATACACATGCTTAAGTTGACTAAAAAGAGGAATAAAAAAATCATGTTTTGGAAATTTATTTTAATACCTAAATTAAAAAATGAGGTAAAATCCAACCTTTAAGGACACCAATTTTCTTTGTGAATGAATAACGTATTGTAAATAAATAAATGTTCTTATTTAAAATACAGGGGTCATAAGTATACATACCCCTATGTTAAATTCCCATAGAGGCAGGCAGATTTTTATTATTAAAGGCCAGTTATTTCCTGGATTCAGGATATTATGCATCCTGATAAAGTTCCCTTGGCCTTTAGAATTAAAATAGCCCCACATCATCACATACTCTTCACCATGCTTAGAGATAGGCATGGGATACTTTCTATAAAATCATCTCTCAATGCAAATCAAACCAGGTATTAGTCTAACTGAAATAAAACCATGCCTATCTCTAAGCATGGTGAAGAGTATGTGATGATGTGGGGCTATTTTAATTCTAAAGGCCAAGGGAACTTTATCAGGATGCATAATATCCTGAATCCAGGAAATAACTGGCCTTTAATAATAAAAATCTGCCTGCCTCTATGGGAATTTAACATAGGGGTATGTATACTTATGACCCCTGTATTTTAAATAAGAACATTTATTTATTTACAATACGTTATTCATTCACAAAGAAAATTGGTGTCCTTAAAGGTTGGATTTTACCTCATTTTTTAATTTAGGTATTAAAATAAATTTCCAAAACATGATTTTTTTATTCCTCTTTTTAGTCAACTTAAGCATGTGTATGTAAACTTTTGAGCACCACTGTATAGTGGAGTATTAGTGTCCTGAGCAGAGGATGAAGTCACACTCCCTGTGTGTGTCGTAATCACAGCTTCTATGTTCTTTGTAGGTATTTCACACATTGGGGTATGGTCCGTGACAGCTGTGTGGAGGCAATCCCAGTCCGCTGTTTTGTTTCATTTTCAGTATTATGAGTACAGCCACTTTTAATGAAGTACAAATACATTCCAGTAGACTCAGAAATGGTCTAATTCCTCATTTTTTACCCTTTTGGGTTTTAAGTGCCCAGTTTAGAAATCCAGAATGCCTCCCTCTTCAGAAGAAGCTTCTCCAAATCCCCTACTCTCTTTGACAAAACATAGCTTCTCAATTCCCATCATATATTTCAAGGAAGAGACTGGATGATTTAAGAGTTGTTTGTGTGTCAAGAGGTGGGTAATACAAGTTTGTACGCAGAGTTGTGTGCATACAGTATTCAGTTAGATTTCAACCAGTTAGTGGGTTTTTTTCTGTCCAGTCATGCATTCCTCTGCTGGGAGTTGGAGTCCAGCAGTATTGTCCTGTTTTGTCCCAGTGGATTACAGCCCGCTGCTGATTAGTTACATTCCCTCTCCTATCATCACATTCCGCCCTTTGACTATAAATGAAGCTAATCTCTTCGTGCTCGCCACTTCAAAAGCTGCAGGGAAGAGGAAGGGAGAGTCAGAGAGAGAGAGGGAGGGAGCGAAAGGCAAACGGTGGGATGGCAAATATATTGGAACATGTGCTTTAACAAACTTGTCATGCAGAAACAAAATGGGCTTAGTAGAGAGAAAAAGAAACACTGACTTGCTTACATTGGGTCCAACTTGGCCTTGACTATAATGGCATCGCAATATGGCAACATTCAAACACTGACACAAAATGCAAAATCAAAGTAATTTCTAATTGAACGTTAACAATGTTCTCGATTAAGGAGCTCAGACGAATATGTGAAACGATTCTTAATTTGTCTAATGACATGATGAAGTCATGTTTAACTCTGTCCCCTTGCTGGCAAAAAGTTGTCAGAAGCTTCATCAAAGAGTGATTTCTCCTATTTGCCATTTGTCAGATTGGTTCATACGACTAATTATTAGAGTGCTGAAATAGAAATTCTATCCAGTATTATGCAAGAAGAAAGAGAAACCAGTGGAGAAAGTCTATAGAAAATGAATATAATTTTTTACAAAGATAATTTTCTGTTCGCCCTTTTTTCATATCTCATCAATCCTCTTGCAGCCACTCACATTTCAGTGTTAAAATATTTTTGAGGGCACCCAAAAGAGCAGAATATATAAATCGGATTTCCGATGCTAACTGGACATTTTGTCAATGCCTGAAACTTTCTCTAAACGCTATTTGTTTTAATCCTACTTCACCACTTCACTGTCCTCAAACTACAGACCTGAATATCTTTTAGTGCCCCCCAAAATGAATGATATACAGTAGATGTTGGTACTTTGATAATATCAATAACAGATGTTTTTTTGCTGAATAATTATAATCCTCATTGAACTAAAATAACTTCTTTTTAACATGATAAAATGTAGGCTACTGCTGGTTTGGGTAGTCTCGGAGAGACACTGAGGACTGAGAACTTTCCCCAGAGGTTTGATCTACAGTCGGTGATTCTTAGAAGAACTGCAGGCTTCACTGACATGTGTGTACATGTGTGATGTTTAACAAGCAGAAATGATATTTCCCATGGCTGTCTCTGTCCAGTTGTCGCTGCCAGGCTACGTGTTCTTGTCAAGACACACACACCCACACACACACACACACACACACACACACACACACACACACACACACACACACACACACACACACACACACACACACACACACGAGCAGCAAAGTCACAGTCACCGGGCAATAACAGGCTGTAACAGCGTTTTCACGACAGACACCAGCAGTATAGCACACAGACTTCAATCTCAACTCTTTCCTCTTCCTTTCTTCTCTTCTTCTTTTAATGTTTTTATTCCACTGTCTTTTTTCCATCACATCAATGCAAATATGCTCTTTTTTTATTTTATTTTATTTTTTTTTTTAAAAAGGGAAACTTCAGTATGTTGTAGTGACTGATGGGAACAACAATTTTTAAAATCAGTCCAGTATTAAGCAAGATGTGAAACAAGCTGCAATGTAAGTTATTGGGCAGTTGTGCATCTTCAATATACATCCACTAAAAGTGCTATTTTTGCCACTGACAGGCTCATTATTATTATTTGTTATTATTATTATTATTATTATTATTATTATTATTATTATTATTATTATTATTATTATTCTAAGTGGCTGACAGCATTATGGAACGGAATCTCAAAAGAGATTTTCTTTCTTTTTTTTAACCAGAAAACAACACTAAATTAACAGTTCTATGACTGTAAATTTTCACAGAAATTGTCCCTTGTACGTGATTCACAGGTATATTTCTGTTAATTTACAATATAACAGAAAGTGTTGTGTTTTTTTTTACCATTGACACAGTTATTTAACTGAAAAATTCTGTTTTTTAATTACAGTAGAAAGTCCGGGTAATGAGCTGCCGGTACTGTTTCTGTTATTTTATGGATTTATTTCTTAGAGTGAGGCCCAAAATCGCCATTGCCAAACTAACCTGACTACATTTATCGTTGTCAATATCAACAAAGTCTTCTTTCAAAGTCAAGAGAGAAACAAAATCAAAGTATAAAAAGCTGTCTCGGTTCGTCTTTTCACTCTTCCAACAATCACCACTCTGATTTGGCTGAAAAAAACCTCTTAATTCACTCATTTGCATGTGAAAATATGCTGGCTCTATGCTAAAGTATTGTTGATTTACACAGAGTCTGGAGAGTCTGGCAATGGCGATTCCTAGGGTTGTTTCTGGTTAAACAAAATGGATCTTACTCCTTTACATATTGTAGTCAGACAATTATAATAACAATCTGTGCCGATCAGTGGCAAAAAACAGTGCTTTCAGAGAACGGAAGCTGATGCTCATGCTGTATAGGATTACTTAGCAGCCCGGATCTCGGCTGCCAGTTGTAGCATTCTCACTCAATACTGGACCAAATTCAAAGACTTTTGTTCACATTAGTCACTTGGACTCAAATTCACGGAAAAATAGGTTCCAGGTTGTAAAATAAATAAATAGTCGTTGCCAAGGTTTTAATCATTGTCACAGTCTGGCTCTTATAATGAAATGTGCTGTAAAAATAACCTTGACCTGACTTACAGCCGTGACTAAATGGGAGGCACAATGTTTATAAAAAATTAGATAAAGTGACTTCTTTGACAAAAGTAACTAAATTATATGCATAACGACATAACAGAAAACAACAACAACACCAAAATAACAGAATGCTTAACACTTCCTGTTGTCCTCGGGTCAAATTTGACCCCTTTAAAGAAATGTCTATATCTGAAATATGGGTTTCTTTTTAACCAAATTACCACAAAAAATGGATTGGATCCCATACAACGCTCTTCAAATACAATTGATCACTTTCATTCCTAACTAAACTCATCTGTATGTTTCTCTAATCTTAACCATTAGTCAAAATAATTCATAACTTCTGCTTTTTTAACTCAAATATTAGGTATTATTCTACTGTATATAAATGAAGGTTATTGACGTGATAGCAAGGTGGTGTTAGTGAAAACACAAACCAAAAAAGTCTGAAAAAGGGACAAAAATGTCAAGTTTTTGTCCGTTTTTGACCCGGGAGGACAACACAAGGGTTAAAAAAAACAAAAGGGACCCAGGGGTGCCTGAAGGGTGCCTGCAGGGACAGAGAGGCTGAGTAACGCTGGGCCCAGGTGTTATCAGAAGGCCATCAGGACCACCTGTCAACCAAACGGTGAGATAAATGTATTTATAGAAACAGCTGAACAGGCCAAACAGCAGGGGTCGCCACATTTTTTGTTTTGTTATTGTATCATTTATGTGTCCTTATGTGTGGAGTGGGTACAGTTTGCATTTTAAAGAGGACGCTCTTCATCCTTTGGAATACATCTTATGAATTATTATTTGATCTAGGGCTGCAACTAAGAATTATTTGTATTGCCAATTGATCTGCTGATAATTTTCTCGGTTAATTTATTAGTTGTTTGGTCTGTAAAATGTCCGAAAATTGTGAAAAATGTCCATCAGTGTTTCCCGAAGCCCAAGATGACGTCCTCAAATGTCTTGTTTTGTCCACGACTCAAAGATATATTCAGTTTACTGTCACAGAGGAGAGAAGAAACTAGGAAAAAAAAACAAAAAAAATCACATTTAAGAATCTGGAATCAGGTAATTCGGTCGGGGTGGTGTGGATGGTGATATTATGCAACTCGGCGACACTCGGTGCACGGAGGGTCTGAGTGCAGACCCGTGCACCTTTAAGATTCTGGACGCTGTCTCACAGACCGCATTGCAATGATTGGCTACAGAAAAAGAAGTCTGTCCTTGGAACTGCTCTGACCGCTGACTGGATGGGTGGAACAAAACCCACTCAGGGACAACATCCCAGTTAATTCTGTGAAGATATGGTCTAATAATATTGTTCTACAGTACCTGAAGCAGTCTTGCAGTCAAGGCCTCTTAAACCGAGATCAAGTAATTACCAAGACTTTGACGGGTTAAGACCAAGTCAAGACCAAGACCAAGGCAGGGCGAGACCGGGACAAGACTAAGACCAAGGCAGGGCGAGATCGAGACAGGACCAAGACCAAGACCAAGGCAGGGCGAGATCGAGACAAGACCAAGACCAAGGCAGGGTGAGACCAAGACAAGACCAAGCCAGGGCGAGACCGGGACAAGACTAAGACCAAGGCAGGGCGAGATCGAGACAGGACCAAGACCAAGACCAAGGCAGGGCGAGATCGAGACAAGACCAAGGTTGGGCGAAACCGAGACCGAGGCACAGAAGCTGATTGATAACATTAGCTAGCTAGCTTTGCTAGCGTCACTATTACCTATTAGCTTTCTTTATGCTTCCTTTCTAAGTGCCGATAAAAATACTAGGTGGTAACAGCTGTGTCGGGTTACATTGCAGAATTTACATACTGCTGTGTGTTTTCTTTTAGATGTTTTGCAAATAAAACTCTACAGTAAAATATATATAATAATGAAAATGTTATTACTGACGATTTGACTGACATCTCCCAGACAGCCAGAGCTTCTTCTCCAGTCACCTACATTCACTTTGGGAGCGTGGGTTTAGCGGACAGGGAACGGGGATTAATAGTAACACGTTCAAAACTAGAAATGAATGTCAAGTAACTGGTTGCATTTGATGCAGGAAGTTTTACCTCCAATCACAGTTAGAAGGTTAACACATAAAAACGATGCAATTCAGGGATATCCCTGATGTTGTGGTATTGGCCAGTCTTGATATAAAATCCAGAGTCCTCTTCATCCCAGACAAGACAGAGTAAAAATTCAAAAAGTGCTCTCTAGACTAAGACTCAAGAGTACTACAACACTGACCTGAAGTATTGTGAAAACCTTTGATGGTTTTCTTTAATTTATCTTATTGGTTACCTATATTTATCCTGGGAATAGCTTTGCTGGCTTTGACTTGCTGAGAGCAGTCACACTCTGTCGGCCACTACATTTTCTCTCCAGAAAACCGACAACAGAGAACTTAACTGAGAACTTCTCAGCGTCTAATCTCTCTATCTCTATCTTTCGTGCCATGCCATAGAAGAACGTACTTTCTGATTCTCCGTCTCTGAGTTGATGATTTGTTCTGACGGCAGCAGTATGATTTAATCTCTAAAGTATTTTCATCCTTCTTCACATTCTTTTGCAAAAATCTTGTGCGGTGCGCCTCACTGAGCACTGAGAGCCCTGGGAAACGGCTGGTCCGCAAACATCTCCAGAGTATATTTCTTATCTTTCGGGCTACATGTGGAGCTACATGTCTCTGCAAATAAGACTCATGGCAAAGTCTCCAGTGATTATTTTTGATCAACCCCACAGTGTGGCTATTTCTGTTTTTGTTTTTTTTACCCAAGTACAAATTATGTATCTAGCAATGTTAGCAAATAAGGAGAAAGTTGAAATAAGCAGGTTTGGGGTCATATAAGGTTGCAGATTTAAAGCTCAGGTGAGAAAATGTGGTTGAGACATTCTGGTTCCTTTAAAAAAAAAAGCTACTATTAGAATAAGCTGGGGGCATTACATGTCCAGTTGCTGCAAAGGAGCACTGTTGATGTCAGGAAACAGTATTGTTAGCAGAAGTGTGACTCTCCAGGTGCCTGTATGTACTGGAGTACTCAAGACCTGGGGAGGACCATGACCAGGAGATTCATGCTACCCCTCCCCAGTTAAGAGTCCCGTCATTCTTAACTTCTATTTTGCCTTGTCTCATTATTAAATTGGTAGTCTCGCATTGCCAGATCTTCCTCCACAGTGCCTCTGCAGAACGGCCTCGTGAAGGAACTTGTTTTGGTGGAACGTGTACATTCAAAATTGTTTTAGTTGTGCAACAGAAAACTCAGATTCAACAACTAGCTGTCTGGATTTACCCTGCAGAGATCTGAGGAGCAGTTGACCATAGTCCTCAGAAATCCACCAGAGTTTAAAAACACAAAGAAAACTAATGCAATACTAGACAAAAAAACATTGGGTGACCCTCCCCTCAACAAAGAATAAAAATACATGACCCTCCCCTATTTTCCTCCGATGGTCCATTCCATAAATACCTAACCGGTCTCTAAAGTATAAAATAAAACACACTATATTTAAATGTTATATATCGCTGTCTTTTCAAACAGAACACAGAAACAGTTCTGAATGTTTTGAAAGTGATATGATTAATCATCAACCTGCTGACATGTTAGATGGCGTTAATTGTAACGTTACCGCTAACAAACGGGCTAACGTTGGCTAGCGGGGTACGTTAACAAGCTAAGAAACAATTAACAACAATGTTGAAGAATAAAGTTGGAAGCAAGCTTACTAACTTGGGTGGAATTCATGGGTTCAAGGTCATGGGCTGGCTCCACTCTGGGTTTTACTGCGGTTTGATTACTTGATGTAACGTTAAAGTGCTCATATTTTGCTCATTTTCAGGTTCGTAATTGTATTTAGAGGTTGTACCAGAACAGGTTTTATGTGGTTTCATTTTTTTTTTTAAAACCATATTTTTGTTATACTGCACATTGCTGTAGCTCCTCTTTTCACCCTGTGTGTTGAGCTCTCCGTTTGAGCTACAGAGTGAGGCATCTCAATTCTGTTCCATCTTTGTTGGTACACGCGCAGTAGCTAGGTAAGGACTACTAGCCAGTCAGAAGCAGAGTATGAGGGCGCATGACGCTAGCAGCTGTAGGCGAGCATTATAACGTGTTACAAAGTGACGCATGTTTGTTATGGAAGTAAAGGTTTTCTCTGGAAGATGGTAAATCCCTTTGGGGTGGACTTTGGGCTTTTTCACTGTTGAGTAGCTTAGTTCACTCCACTTCCAAAGTAAAGAATGGATATTTTTTAATCAGTTTGAACTGAACTTTGAGCTTGGTCAAACTTCCACAACACTGGTCCTGTTGTCCCAAATACTCACTAGAGCACCAAATGTGGATTAATCCGCCACTCAATCTCCAACAAATGCACTAGTTCCTCTTCTTTGAGTAACCTTTACTGGGTCTTTATTTTATAATGAAAATGAATATACTTGTTAGGTGTCACACCAGTAAAACTAGGATCCAATGGGATGGTGTAGTTGGAAAGTACTGGGAGACTAACTGTTGTTCTTTTCATGGGATTTATTGGCCGCAGTGTATCCTTTTTACAAAGTCTAATCTGAGAGAGCATTAGGTTATCAATTGAGCAAATATGACTATGACTTGCTCACTGGCTAATTACATGTTGCCTTGCTAACTAATTGACTGTCTGACTGATGGCTGCCTGGCTGACTGACTGTCCAAGTTGCGAACCAAATAACATCACAGGCCTATCAAGCACAGTAAAGAGCTGAAAGAGAGAGAGTTACCTCCAGGCCTCCACTGAACTAGATCAATCAGATCTGCTTTGTCAGAGAGAGAGAGAGAGAGAGAGAGAGAGAGAGAGAGAGAGAGAGAGTACAGAATAGAAACGTATCCTTTGTCACCTCTCCTTCATTTCTATTTTTCTTTTATTCCCTCCAGTCATTGGCCAGATTGTCTTACATCATTATTATGGACATTTGTGTTTCGAAATTTCCATGGAAAGACTAACACTAACTCATCTGGCATGTTTACATATACCAATAATAGCTGAAAATGAGCCACTGTGCTAGTTGTGTTTCCTCTCCCTGACGTGTCAAGCACTATTATAGGACATTGTGTCATTGGAATCAGGATGGGATGTATTGTATGTATGTATGTATGTATATGTATACTGTATGTGTACCTACTGTATGTCTACTCAAATTAAGGTGCAGTTGTAAACATTAACTTTGGACTAATAGAAGACATGTTGTGAAAATTATAGGATAGACACCGAATTTGTGTGTCGATTTGAATATCCCAATACAGGGATCAATAAGGTAGATCTGTCTGTCTGTCTGTCTGTCTGTCTGTCTGTCTGTCTGTCTGTCTGTCTGTCTGTCTATTACATTGTGGATTGAATCAATTTCCATGTCTTTTCTTTTAAACAGCAGCTTAAATGAAGCTGAGGACATGTTAGTATCAACATTCAAACCAAATCTTACTGTTTGACCTTTGCGGCAAAGCACTCAATGTGACAGCATGAGAAGTCTGCACTGAGTGTATGAAATCAGAATCAAAGAGTGCCGGAGGGACTGGTTTTCACACAAGTGGAAGTAGTGTGGGTAAGAAATCTGCTGATGCTATAAAGAGAGTACGTGGTTGTCACTGAAATATTCTGAGCAATTTGACCCAAAGAGGTTCTGAAATATATAGATTTGTAATATCCTTTCTACCCCATGGATCTATTACTCAAACCAGCCTTCTCAGATTGAATTTCATCCCCTCACTGGTCCCTCGAAGCACCACGCCCCCCCCCAAAAAAAAACAAAAATATCTACAGCACCATGTTAGGGCGCGGAAACAAATTAAATGTACACCAAACTTCAAAGCAAGAGGACTGGGACAATTAAACTTGTTTTCTTTTCTTCGTCTAAGGATCTTACGTGTGTGTGTGTGTGTGTGTGTGTGTGTGTGTGTGTGTGTGTGTGTGTGTGTGTGTGTGTGTGTGTGTGTGTGTGTGTGTAACAAAACATAAAAGACAGCTTCTCTCTTTTACAAAACTTAACTTCTACTCACCAACAGGACTGGAACTCAACATTCACATTGTGAGGGAAATAAAATGGAATTTGTCCCGTTTCAACTGGTCTAGACTGTGGTCATTTGCACCCGGAGTTATCATTTTACACGGCCAAATTAATCTGGCCAATCTCAATACTCAATAACACACACACACAGACAGTTATGACATATTTCACAAAATGAGTGTGGTGGCTCTAAATGTAATTGTTCAGGTTATTGACCAAAAATTTCACACACAGCTAATATGCAACATAATGTTGACTGTTTTACGTTCTCTATTACATTAGTACTGTACAATCTCACGGCAACCCTGGGGGAACTTACTACTCTTGTTACGTCAAGGGCTACAAAGGGCACTTTGCCAAGTCTCTCCTTGGCGTTCCACTACCGGGAATGCTCAGTTGCATGTATTTTTGCTGGTCCAATGGATTTATAAGGACTATGGTTAACTGCTCCTCAGATCTCTGCAGGGTAAATCCAGACAGCTAGCTAGACTATCTGTCCAATCTGAGGACTATGGTTACCTGGTCCTCGGGTCTCTGCAGGGTAAATCCAGACAGCTAGCTGGACTAGAGCAAACGGTCCAATCTGAGTTTTCTTCTCGCACGACTGTTTTTCAGCAGCTCCGTGCGGAGCTTCGCGCCGCCCATGACGCTTGGGATTGTTTCAAAGAAATGCCAAAAAACCAGAGCTCGTTGTTCTCCCGTCCCATGCGGAATAGCCAGACCCTGCTCCACTTCTGCAGCGTGTGGATGCCTTCCTCTACCTTTTCTACGAACCTTCGTATTGACTGTGCCTGAGCGTGGTACCCAACAGACCTCACAGCAAGCTGTTTTAGGAATCTGCCTTCCTTCTGCTTGTGTGTTATTAGGCCCAGCCTTTATTTACAGTTGCCAGCAGTGGTTGATAGGAGATTATGGGACGTGGTTGTAAAGCTTCAGTTTAATCCACTCCACTTCAGTGATAAAATAGATGTTCATGTCGGGTGGAAGGCATGTTAAAGAGGGATTTCACGCCTTCAGGCATGACATGAGGACGAGGGCTGATATTTTCAGGATTATTAGGGAGGACTCATTTAATTCTGTGGATTATAATTGATGGGAAGTAAATGGAAAAAAAGGTAAACAGCTCTGCTGTATATCTGATGATTCTGATTTATTCAAGTTCAGTTTTAAATAAAGTATCAACAAAAACAAGTGTCCCCATCTAACTGTCTGGAAGGTGTCCTTCTTGCTTGCAAGATTGAGGTCTTTGTGGCCTCCAAATATTAAAAGTTAGAATAAATTGATTACGTAGTATTTTTTTCTTATTAAATAAGTCTCAAATTATTCTCATTGATCAGTCAATTTACATATGGTCTTTATACACAACCTTCCACTTCCGGGATTGCCCCGTTGCCGCTGGAAATTCAGCTGTATGTACTTCTTTTCGGCTGGATGTCCTTCAACTTTGGCTTTCTGTGTGTTGGCATTTTAAACTCCGGTGGATTCATGAGGACTATGGTTACCTGGTCCTCAGATCTCTGCAGGGTAAATCCAGACAGCTAGCTAGACTATCTGTCCAATCTGAGTTTTCTGTTGCACGACTAAAACAACCTTTGAACGTAAACGTTCCACCAAGACAATTTCCTTCCCGAGGGTATTTTGCAGCGGCACCTAGCGCCACCCACGACAATTGTGATTGGTTTGAAGAAATGCCAAGAAACCAGAGAACGTTTCTCTCCCATCCCAGAATGCTGTGCGGACTAGCCAGACCCTCCTCTACAGCGCTGTGGAGGAAGGTCTGGCAAAGGGAGACTTACCGAATTGAATAATTTTTAGGCACCGACCAAATCGCCTCCATAGTATTGAGGATCGAAAAATGCCTCGTCATTCAATACCCAATTTCAATATCTTAGAAGTAAATCTCGTCAGCGTCAGTGAGCCCGTTAGCATGCAGCATGCTTCTACTAAGATCTAATACTGCTGGTGATTGGCTGTTTAATATTACACGTTGCAGAGGCAGGCAGGAACAACTCTCCATTACGCACAGAGATGGGGGTCATGTAGTAGGAGCTAGATAATAAATAAAAAGATTTGTGCCCTAATGTGTAAATTTTTTTGTGTTTTATAAAATTGGTATTGTTTAGGAACCAATATCAAAGAGACAGTATTGGTATCGGAACCAGCACTGAAGATATTTGACCGATACCCAGCCCTAATCTCAGTAGGGATGGAAAGAGTAACTACTTGTGTAAAAAGGTACTCAGATAAAAGTTAGAAATAGGTCAGTTAAAATGTACAGAGTAAAACCTTTTTTTTTAAATGTCTGTATGTATGCGGTCGGGGGTATGATGATCATAATAATGTTAAATGATAAAACTATTAAGTTAAGAAACCCCTTGAGGCTACAGAATGAAGTGCATTCACATGTCAGAGTACACAGCAGTGGAACAGCACCACATCGTTCCTTGTTTTTGAATAAGCTTGACATTAGCATTTTACAATGGTTCAATTCAAGTCTCTCGTATATGCTGTATCTAAATAGTTTAACTTATTGGCAGTTGATGCATACAGTGTTTATATTTATATATATATATATTCAACTGTCACGCCGTCTCCCTAAATACCCCTTCCATCTCATCTCGGGGGTTCCACCACTGTAATCCATTGTCCACATGTGGGAATTGCTGCATCCTGCCAGTGTGTTGTTATGATGTACTATAACCGCCTTCCAACTTAGAGGGGAAACAAGAGGTCTGGAAAAAGTGAGACCGGCCCATGCTTCCTCAGGAACACACACACACACACACACACACACACACACACACACACACACACCCTATTTGAACTTTCCAAGTGATGTTCCCGGAGCTGTGTGAGCTCTATGTGTTGCACTGAGACATCGATGTAAACAGACAGAACAGGAAAAGCAGACCGTGCCGGAGCTGGAACTAATACTGTAGGTAAATTAAATATTTACCCGCCGCGACAGCAATTCTGGTATTGTTTTCCCTTTCGCCTGTGCGCGTGTGCGTGTCATCATGGCAAAATGTTGTCTTGGAGACACCTAGGTTTAGTGTAACAGGAACTACTAGAGAGGCGGTTTTGAATACTTTGCCACTTTGTTTATGACTGCCTGTCTGATATGTCAGAATTTATCAACCGTGCAAGATGCAGTCACATAACCTTACAGGTGTTTATTTAGATCAAAATTAAGGCGGAATTCAAAGATGGTTGTGGTCCGAGCAATGGCAATCAAAAGTGTGTGTGTGGGTGTGTATGTGTGTGGGGGGGTGATTTGAATATCAGAGTCATGTGTTGTCACAAGCTGGAAACTGAGGGAACAATAATGTTGGTCAGACAAATTAACCTGCTATTGAATAGTGTAAAACGTCTAGGACATGATGACCTTTTTTTTAATAAAGATTAGTCAAGATTCATAATTACTCATGTAAAAAATATAGGATAAAAATACATATGCCCCTGCATGTTGTGTATTTTTGTCCTATATTTGTATACCTCTATGCTATGCCTATGACTACTGTGAAATCCAGTATATCATGATAACTAGTAGGCACTTTTCTAAATGTAAAAACGATAAAGCCATTTTTTTTGTGGCATCTGGACATTTCTAAAAATGTACATTTACATTTCATTTAGCTGATGTTTTTGTACTAATGCAACTGACAAATACAATGCTTTGTTCCTTTACAATGTTTACTGGTTAAGATGTTGACTGGCAGTTAGGCTTAAAGAAGTGAAGAAGCTGTGTACTTTAAAAACAAGCATATTTCTTAGGAGCCTCATCCCAATTAAGCTGACATTTTGAAGGAAAAAAATAGGGAGTGCTGCACTGGGTCAAGAAACTTGGTGTTAGTAAAAGTAAAATATCTATTTGTCTCCTCGGTGTCTGTCTGCTGTCTGGTGTACTTTAGTGTACATTCAGTTAACCGGAGCGTTTTCACTGAAAACAGCTGCTGCTGCTGCTGAAAACACGATGTTGATGAACTAATTTGTTTTAACCCTCATGTTGTCTTTCATTCATTCATATTTATTATACAGGAAAGTTAAAAGTAACATTGCATTACAATATAAACGGGCCTGACTCAGTTTAAAAACTGGTTTTCAGCAGGTTCCTGTTCTGCAGAAACATAAAACGTTGTACAGCACGTCAGGACAGACTTTTGTATGGGGTATTGATATGGACTAGACAAATTTAGACAACTAAAACAACAATACACAAAGATATTTATGCAAGACGTCAGCTGGGCTGGACAAGTACGGACAGTGCAAACATGTCTTCCCGTCAAAATGTTTTTAACTTTTTCTTACGTTTTTGTCTCTTTTTTTCAACATTTTTGATGCTTTTTTTCAATGTTTGGCACTTTATTTGACATTTTCAACACTACATAACACTTACTAACTTTAGTTTTACAGTTGTTTTTGGAATTTATGGTCAATAAACCTAATTTATAGGAAATCATACCTAATGTTTGAGTTAGAAAAGCAGAAATTAGGAATTATTTGGAGTAAAATTAAAGGAATGGATGTTGATGGATAATCACAGACTGGAACATGTCAACTTTTACTCAATAATTATTTCAAAAGCACTTCAATTGTTTTTTCAAATGCTATAAAATTGAATAAGACGCCCCAAAATTAATGAAAGTAGAGATTTGTACGTGCCAAAGAGCGTTGTGTGGAATCAATCATGTTATTTTGGGGAATTACAAGTGGGTAGTTAAAAAGAATATTGATATAGGAAAATGGGTCAATTTGACCCGAGGACAACATGAGGTTAATCAGTAATACCAATAATATATCATGCTTCATGCTTTGTGCTTCATGTCCGAACACAAGATGTGAGTCATGTCTGCACTAAGAGAAATACTACTAACCGATTGCTTAAATGTTTGTGACTAATATAGCACTTAATTCAGCACAGCTTAAGCCTCGTTGAGAATCTGGTGAGAGCCAGAGTCCAGCAGTCATGCTGGAGGAAACGTTTTCAGCCTCAGTCACTGTGCCGGTATGGACTGAATGGATTAAGTTTATCGGCAATGAGAGGAGGCACTGGGAAGGTTTAACACAGAAGACAGCTGCGTTAGAAAATATAATGAATACCATCAATCAAAATGAAGCAATGCATCAGTAAACTTGAGAAGGAAATATGTTTACCGGATGATGCTTTGCTTACCAAATATTGATGCAGGACCCAAAAATGAGGTGATTCATAAGATGAGGAACGTCAGAGGCCCTTTTATAAAGGCCAGTCCACGGTTGCTGCATCCTGGTGTCCGTGTGAATCTACTTGACTCAGATTTGTCATCTGCCCAAGTTTGGAGTGTACAGTGGGGGGGGGCAGGTTGTGACCATGCAGACTTTACACACTACAAGTGCGCTTTAAAGCCTATGACAGAGAAAGACACACACACACACACACACACACACACACAAGAGGCTCTAACTAAACTCCTTCCGTTTCCTATGCTTTGTTTACATCATGTAAAACTGCAGTAATCCAGGGGTATTTCCCTACCTAGTCCTCCCGGTACCTGCAGAGACTTTTTTGTTTTTTTTAGCTACATGTTCATCGGGTCCCGGGACACCAGCCTGAGTGTCCATTTCAACAATGAATGAACAAAAAATATCAATGTGTGTTATCAAAATTTATGCCTAGCCGCTTACATGGGGCCTACTCACTGTTGCAGCCGACGGGAGCTGGCTGCAGGACGACTCAATCACCATGAACAGTTTTTAATGTTCTATCAGACTATAACTAGTGGAGAGTGTGCTCTTGAGACTTTGCTCAAATTTCTGGGACAATTAGGGCAGGATTCGGGATTTGGGACAACTGCTTGGATTTTGGGACGTCTGGTCATCCTAGTTAGGGATGACTATTTGATATTCTGAGAAATGTGTCTTCAGTCACAGAAACTAAAAGTTGTCATTTAGCCAATGTTCTCCTTGGTGGACATCTGTATTTTATATTGATTCAAAGTCATCAAATTGTGAATAAAGTTTTGATCAACTCATGTCATGTCACATTACAGAAGCTAGATGGGGGAGGGAGATGAGAATATGTCTACACATTTTGTACGTTGTGTTGGGTTTTTAGTGGAATACCTACATATTTTTCTTATTTAAAATACAAATAAATTTTAATATGAGTGTACATATGCAGAATATAAGAAAATATATAGATTGACAGCTATAACTTTGTATTAATGTATTGGTGTATCTTTGTATTGGTGTGGTGTAACTACCACACATAATGAAATAAAACCTTCCAGCGATATGCTAAAAAGGCATTTTTCATCCAACCAGTGAGTGACAGTGTCCTCATTCGACAGCAAAGCTCCAGGACAACTCCAAATGTCAACATGCTGAAACTGTATATGTGCATGTGAGAAGGGAGCCCATGTTTATCTGTACTCTACAAGAAATCAGTTAAGAAAAACTAACAAAAAATAAGATACTCTTAAAGTACTAGATTTTTTAATTCTCAGTAAATTCTCAAGCTCCTCCTCTAAACTGTAACATTGTGGTTTTCATGGAGACTTGGCTTGACCCTTTAATCCCGGATTGGTCCATTGTTCCAGAGGGGCTCGCAGGGGTGATTCTAGGATCAGACCTTTAGGGGGTGCTAAGCCCCTAATGAGAACAGCTCTATGTCTAGTGTCCCCATTTTTGACATGTTTTGGAGGTATATACGCTTCTGATCTGAAAATGTCCCTGAATTTTGTCTGAGAAATCTTGTCACCTTATAGTAGATCCCACCACACAGCCGGCATTTAAGGCATTTTTCTGTTGTTGTTTGCTTATGGTGTCACTGCCCAATGTAAGGCGAGTGCAGATTTGAGTTGCGCATGCGTCACTTTGCGACAAGTAGCATACAAGATGCTAACGAGAGACTTCTGTAATGTCAATACAGTAAAAATGGACCTACTTAACCAAGTTGGTTCACTGCTGGCTACAAGTTAGCATCAGACACAACAAAGGCTGTCAGTTGAATGGTGTTTAGAGCTAACGTTAGCAATCAGTGAATCATTGATAACATCCCGGCCGCTGTCAGACTCTACAACACCTGCACTACCTGAGAATGTTGTAGATTTTCATATACTCCACACACTCTGTATATCTTATTATCTGTATTTATATTTTTTCATTACAAGTACTTACTTTTTCAATATTATTTATGGTCACAGGTAAATGTAATTTATTTTATGGTTACCTACTTTTTCTATATTATTTTAATTACATATTCAATTTAATTTTAACGTCACTTACTTGCACTGCAATATTGTGTTTTGGGTTTTTTGTACTATGGCAACCCCACTTTACAATACCTTTATTTGACGCCACTTTACATTCAGCCTACCCTCTGCTCATTGTCTGTTTGCCTGTTTGTTTGTGTGTTTACTTGTTTGTTTTGCTTTTATTGTAGAAAATGCTGCTGTAATAAGGGAATTTCCCCGCTGTGGGATGAATAAAGAATTATCTAATCTAATCTAATCTAAGGCTGTCAGTTGAATGGTGTTTTGAGCTAACGTTAGCACTCAAACAATCATAGATAGCTACAACGCTTTTGAAATGATTTCCATCTTCTGTTATTGTTTGTAATGAGAAAATGTTATTGTTTCATGGATTTCACAAATTTCAGAATGACAAGTTATCTCGTAAACCGTTTAAACGTGAGCATGCCCAACTAACATCTGCACTCGACCAGAGCCGGTCTGACTCGCCTCTCATCGGGTATGACGCGTTATGCTGTAAACCGTTTACATCTGAGCATGCGCGACTCAAATCTGCACTCGCCTCACATCGGGCAGTGACAGATGGAATTGACGAGGAGGATCCTTCATGCAATACAAGTCAACATAGTTTTTTCCCCTCCGGTTGGGGCGGGACTTAGATGCCCTCCATCTCTATGTTTTCTCTGATATATTTCTTTCACTGGTGCTATTGTGTAACCTCTTGAAAATATCTGTCCATTGAACAGACGTCAGAAGTCCACAGCTCCATTCAACTGCTGCTGAAAGGAGATTAGGGAAACTAACAAACTAATCCAATCTAACAATATACAGACTGTAAACCAAAACCAAACAGTCATGGAGTCAGTCTTCTACGCTGCTTCCTTCTAAATAACAGCAGTTGGCATCCAGTTTGTGTTTGGTTTCATAACTGAAGTCAGAGTCAGAGTGTGGTTTGGACGGACGGCCACCGATGTGTCACCTCTCCTGGGAATTCATATTTTACAGTGTGTGTTCGTGCGTGTGTGTGTGTGTGTGTGTGTGTATGTTGGAGCCTGCAGGTCTGACATTGTAAAATGCCAGCTCTGTAGACGACATCAGTCACAGAAGCCGGAGCAGTAAACTGTAGTTAGGGCTGGATGGGTGGCATTTAGACTGAACTAATTATTTTGTCCAATAACACATTTAGGCTGTACAATGCCATCAGCCAGTTCTGTTGGTTTGGGAGACAGAGGTATTATGATTGTATCTCGCGCTCTCTCTTTCTATCTCTGTGTGTGTGTGTGTGTGTGTGTGTATTACATTTATTATTTCCAAACATGCACTTTTTTTGCCTCTTTTAGCAAAGAATACACTGTGGAACTGTGCTTGAAGTGCATTTGGGGGTGGCAGTAGCTCAGTTCGTAGGGAGGTGGGTTGGGAACCGTAGGGTCGCTGGTTCAAGTCCCCGTTCGGACCAAAGTCTGGTGGTGGACTGGTAGCTGGAGAGGTGCCAGTTCACCTCCTGGGCACTACCAAGGTGCTCTTGAGCAAGGCACCTAACCCCCAACTGCTCGGGGCGCCTTTCGAAGGGCAACCCCCTCACTCTGACATCTCTCCATTAGTGCATGTATAGGTACTGAGCATGTGTGTGTGTGTGTAATTCAGGCCTGTGTGTAATGTGTGTAATAACAACAGAGTGTAAATTGTAATTTCCCCTTGTGGGATTAATAAAGTATAGATTATTATAGATTATTATATGTGCTGACAAATTGTATAGAGAGGTGAAGTCCCGACCCATTCCAGTGGACCTCATGGGACCTTATGATCCTGTTTGAATAGAGCCATGAATTAAACATATGATGTTCAACAATTTAAAAGATAATTGTGCAAGAGAAGATAAGTCAACGTTTGTGATAGGTCTTCAGCGAGACATCACCCATGCAAGTTTGAAGTGTGTACTCTTTCTAATGATGTATTTTCACAGTCATAGTCTTCAACAAACTTTATGACAAACTGAGACTTGCCTGAAATTATCTTTTCAATTGACGAACACCATTTGTGTAATCCATGGCTCAATTCAAACGAGATCAAAAATGTATTTGTACTACCGGAAATATCTTTTCCAAAATAAGGTCCCATGGTGGTCCACTGAAAGAGGGACTTTGCTTATTTGGAACTAACTAGATCATTTCATCAATCTACTTCCTGTCTTGTTTCTCACCTTGAACAGTATTATTCAGGCTTCAGATACTTAGCCTACATAAACTCTTGTAATTTCCTGCAAAACACTACGTTTCAGTGGCAATCCCTCTCCAGCTGTGTGCGGACGAGTATCTGAAGTTGAATGAATGTTGAGCTGGATCTTATTTTTTTTTAGCTTCCCTTAATCTGTTGTTCTCATCATCTGCTGAGCTGCATATTGTGCCGCGATTATCACAGCACTTACCCACACACTGATGCACATTTCAGGCCTGTGTGTAATAACACTGTTGGTAAGAGAGTGAACACTTTGTAATTTCCCCTGGGATTAATAAAGTATACATTCATATTATTATTAACAACATTGATAGCACACTAGCAACTGATCCATACAAAAAATAGGCTAAAACAGTATTTGGAGTAAAAAAAAAAGAAAAAATAATCAAGACCATTTGATCAAATATCATTGGCAGATAAGTATCGCAATTGATTTGAATGTAAGCTCAGAGGACATTAACTTTTAATAAAAAGTTGTACTTTTTTTTTTATTTGTCAGCTTTTCCAAGGTTATAATAGTTTTGAATAGTTTAATTGTAGTTAGTTTATTTTCACTTTACTAAAAACATTTGTGATTGCTTTTTTATTTTAGTTTTCGTTTACTATAACCCTGATTCAGACGTGGGTTTAATTCACAGAGTTAAATCCCTCCAGAGTGTTTATGAAGTTTGAATTAAAATGAAACTGGATGAGGTTCAGAGACATGGCAGATTGTATAAATATATATTCAGTATTTCAGCATATTAAGTTTTGGCATGTCAAAGTGAAAGTGGATGACACACTGTGACAGTTCCAACCTCCACGCATCTCATTCTGCCACGTTATCTCGTCTCATCTTGTCCTCTCTTACACTTTCTTTCTTTTTTCTCTGTACTCTCATCTTGTTCCCTTACTCCTTTCCTCTCTCATCCACCCAACTCAGATCCTGGAAGCTCCCAATCCAGGGTATCCTCTTGTTTTCCTACCGCTGTGGACAGCAGCACTGAGCGTCTGCTGCACAAGAAACCGCTCTGTAACCCGGACTTGTCGTCCTGTGGTTCAGCTCCACGCTCTCCCAGCACCTTGCCTCGGAGCTACTTCACCGCTGCTCACGCCAGCTGCAGGGACAAACAGCTGGATAGCCTCATGATGCAGCACTCGGACGTGGAGAGGAAGAAGGAGGTGTTCCTGGACCACCTGAGGCAGAAGTATCCTCACCATGCTGCCATTATCATGGGACACCAGGACCGCATTAGGGAACAGGTGAGATTTAAAGGTACAGTAGGTGATGCTGATTGAACTCAACTGCCAAACACCCCCCCTCAGAAGATTCACCCCCAAATACAGAGACAGGAAATATTCCCATACTGGCTCGCCCCTACCATCAACTGTCACCGCCTGTTACCGATGGCCTATAATAGTGTTTTGTGGCTCGTATTAACACCAGATTTTTTTTTTCATTGACACAAAATAGCGAGGTAGGTGACCTTATCAGTCCCTCCAAAAAAGCGTGATTATGCGATCGCATAATTCAATGCATAATCAGCCAAAATCTTCACACTTATGTGGGGGTTGCATTTTTTTCAAATACGCTCACACTTTTGCCGCATTAATTGATTTCCGGGCACAATAACGCTGGGCTTGCATGTTTTCATAATCCTTGCAAAAAAAGTCACATATATCTTAGCAGAAAGTTGAAAAATGTTGCGTTTACTTTACACAAGAGCAGCCATTTCCCTTGTTGCCATGGGAACGTTATGAAGTGATGTAATTACACGACGAATCATCAAACCTAAATTTTGTGCTCACGGCGGATCAAATTTCCCTGTATTACTCCTTGAAAATGTCATAATGGGCGGAGACAGGCCTGAAGTCAACAGGTCAGAGGTTTTATGGTTCTGTTTATAGAAACTACCTCCTGTTATATCATGCGATCTCATGGGTCCTCGTGACAAATCCGGACCTGGTGGGTATCAAAGGACGGCGAAGCGCGGAGCCGACACGCAACAGAGCCGATCCGCAGCTGTTCCGCAGTTGGTGGAAATCCAGGGTAACCCGGGCCCGGTGCGTCGAGGCTTAAACCTCTATATATGGGCACCCGCTCTCCCAACTGATCTATCTGGGTGCCCCACTTACTATACCTACGTTATTTTCCCAGAGGGGTCATTTGTTTACAACCAGAAGTATACACTACACCAGACAAGCAATGTAAGAATCACCAAAACACAAGTAGACAGTAAAGTGTCAGACAAAAAGAAGGTGTTGCTACCCTCTTTTAACTTTATCTTGATGATAAGTCAGCCAAAAGTCTCTGCAGACATATTAGTTGCTTTAATGAAGCTATGACATTTATAGGCAACTATTCTGTTGTATTACTTGAATTATGTGTCTGTGTGTGTTGCTTTACTGTGAAGAAGCCACAATAAAGTTCATAATCAATTTTTTTTTTTTACTTCTAATAATTTATATAATAATTTAATATTTAAAAAAAAAAAAAACTTCTACCAAAGTCATTTTCAAGATACTTTTACTCAAGTGTTGCTTTCAAGTATGCTACTTCATACAAGACTGACTTGGCTTGTAAGTGTTTGTGTCATGCCATAAAGTTGTCAAGTTGGACTGTTCTGCTAGTCAGACTGGTAAAGCCAGCATTATCTACTGAGGTGGAGTTTTGTTGTAACAGTGCACCAGCAGGTAGAGAGAGAGAGAGAGACAGACAGACAGTGACAGAGAGGTGTGTTTTTCCAATGCACCTGACTCTGACACTTGGAAATATCCTGCAAAAATAGAACCAAAAAAATACTCCGAGAGGCGAAGAAAACAACGTGAAGAGCTTGGACTTGATTTTTACCCCTAACAATTGAGTTAGCCGGCGTTAGCTAACGTTAAAGTTAGCACTTGGAAGCGACAACCTACAGCACAGTGCTCTGCCTCCAGGTAAGCTATTTGAATATAACTTTGAACCAAGCAACGTGTCCACTGACCGAAAGTCGTAGCTGTTTGAAAGAAGTGAAGAAAGTAGCCACACTAACCAATGCGTTTAAACGTGTAGCTACACAGTAACGCCTCTGTCTAGCTACAGTAGACTTGATGCCAAAGCTAAGCCGGACTAACGAGCTGCTGCTGTACTGTATCAACACATTATTTGTTGGCTGTCTGCTCTACGGAGAGGCGTGGAGCGCCAAACTCCATGTAACATCCGTCAATTTTCTGTTGCGTCGATTAGTGACAATTAATCCATCCAAAAACTAAAACAAGGACCAATTAACTAAGCATCACTGTCTGCTCCTCCATTCGGCGTCAGTCTAATACACCAAACGTGGATATTTTAATGAAATGCCGAATAATAGTTTCGCTGTACGATTCCCGCCACTCTTTCCAGGAGTTAGTGCCGTTGTTGAGAGTGGTATCAAAATGTAAAGCATTAGTACTAGTAGCTTAGGCCTATTAGTATTAGTATACAGGATGATGTTGAACTAGAATAGCATAACTGCCACTTAGTTGTGTGACGGAATGAAAAATGTTTCCTTTAAAACGCCATTCATCGCACCTGCAGCGAGTTTGTGCAGAGCACCTGCGGGCACATGTGCATATAGGCATGGCAAGGATGTGCCAGGAGACGAACATTTGAAACTTGGATCTACAATAACATTTGAGATATCTCAAAATGCATTCAAATGATTCATAGTAATTAGTGTGGCCAAGCAATTAAAAACCTGCAAGCAATCTGACCAGAAAGGACAATAATAAATCCCCTGATATAGACTTGTTTTTTTCATTCTTAAAGGAGATATTTTGATTCTTAGGTGTGGGTGAATATGCGCTATTAAATGAAAATTAGTATAGAAAAATAATATTGAGCCTATGTTTGAATATTTACTGAAATATTCCCCACAGTGCTGGAGGAAATTCTGGCTACACCACAAAAACATCACGAGGTAGAATTTAAAAAAAAAGAAATTGCATTTCTTTAAACCAGTCACGGCAGTTAAGTTCCAGTCACAGTGATGGTGGCTCTGCAAAATAGTCTCTGGAAGGAACTTGTTTTGGTGGAACATTTGCACTCCGCAAAATCGGCACATACAATATTAAGTGAAGTTAACAGTTCACACAATACAGTAATGTGAGTTATTTAAATGAGCTGGATACACGGTTAAACGTCTCTTGCTCATATCGGTGTATCTCCGTCCACAGCAATCCCACCAGTCGGTCCTAAACGTCCCATCTAGAGAGGAAATCTTTACTAGAGCTCGACCAATATGTTGGCGGGCCGATATTATTGGCCAATATTAGGCATTTCTTGTTCTATTGATATCGGCATTAAAAAAAATAACCCATCCCCCACCATTTTTTCAAGTTCAAGTTTCATATCTTAAGTTTGTATTTGTATACATTTTATTTATCAGAACTTTAATATATTATGATGTTCCTCTGTTCTGTTGTGACAATAAAACAAATTAGTATCATATTATTTTAGTGAGAACTCATAAATACAAAACTACAAATAACTAATGTTAGGGAAATCTGTATGTTTTGTTGCGCATTATTTGGATATATATATATATATATATATATATATATATATATATATATATCTCGGCAGATATATCAGAATATCGGATTTTTAAATAACCAAATATTGGTATCGTATCGGCCATAAAAATCCTTTATTGGTCGGGCTTTAATCTTTACAATCATTTACAGAAAGAACCAAGCAGGCCTGCCTCGCTGAACGATCCACATTTCTTCAACCCCCGCTAGCTCGATGTTTGTATCCCCTTTATTTTTATTCAGGGAGGACCAATTGAGAGCAAACTCTCATTTCTAATGATGCCCCAATAACATGCCATATAAAATTACAATACTTACACATTACTGAACTTAGTAATTAATCTATAATATGCAGTTGAAATACACAGCACACACATAACACAATTGCAGGACGTTAAACAACTCAAAGTCACAAGTACATACAGAATACATGGACTCAAAAAGAAGACATTTGTGGCCAGTTAGCTCAGTTTTTTGCGCGGGTGCACATGTATGTGTGGAGTTCTTTTCCTCAACACAGAAGGTCCAAGGGTTCGAGTCCAACCTGTGATGTTTTCCTGCATGTTTTTCCCTTCTCTCTTCCCTTTAATATCTGAGCTGTCATGTCTATTAAAAAGGTGGAAATGCCCCAAAAATAATCTTAAAAAAATATATAATCAAGCTGTTTGTTTTCATGGGAATCTGGAGGTTACTCCATTTACATGGAGCATAATACTCGTCAGTTGTTAGCCAGCAGCAGCAGAAGCGAGAGATTTTAATGATGTCAACACACAGAGAGCAGAAGCCGAGGGGCAAAGCCTAACATAAGGCGTGGATGTCCGGCTCTATTCTGGAAATGTACCTATGTTGATCCAGACTGCTTGAGGTTAAACACTGTCTTCAGGCTTCGGTTCAGGGTCATGGATGTGTATGCATTGTAGGAAGAAGGTTTTCTGTGGTCCAAGGATGGAGGGAGGGAGGGATGGAGGGAAGGTAAATTAGATAGCAAAATCTTGATTTACTCCGGATCAGGAACAATCTGATCAAAGAATAAATGAACTGGATATCTGAATCTGACCAGGCATTTGATTTTGACATCTTTTTGTACTTGACAGTTCTTTTAACATAGTGAACACATCTCGGTGTGTAAAATGTGTGTGATCCCAACACATTGTGACAGCCCCTCTGTATTGTGTACAGTGTACATTGGTTGTTTACTTTGACTTTTGTTCCCTTCAAGCTCTTGTACTGTGCTCGGTGTGCACACGGCACTCGCCAAGCAGCACTCAGATCAGCTGTTCAGAGATCAGTTAAGCTACCACAACCTGGTACCTGGAGAGGCCCTGGTATTTGGCTTGCTGACTCACTGAAATAGTTTACTGGGACACTTGATGGAGACCAGCCATCGTTAAAGGTCCCATGACATGGTGCTCTTTGGATGCTTTTATATAGGCCTTAGTGGTCCCCTAATACTGTATCTGAAGTCTCTTTTATATAGACCTTAGTGGTCCCCTAATACTGTATCTGAAGTCTCTTTTATATAGGCCTTAGTGGTCCCCTAATACTGTATCTGAAGTCTCTTTTATATAGACCTTAGTGGTCCCCTAATACTGTATCTGAAGTCTCTTTTATATAGACCTTAGTGTTCCCTAATACTGTATCTGAAGTCTTTTTTATATAGACCTTAGTGGTCCCTAATACTGTATCTGAAGTCTTTTTATATAGACCTTAGTGGTCCCTAATACTGTATCTGAAGTCTTTTTATATAGGCCTTAGTGGTCCCCTAATACTGTATCTGAAGTCTCTTTTATATAGACCGTAGTGGTCCCCTAATACTATATCAGAAGTCTTTTTTATATAGACCTTAGTGGTCCCCTAATGCTGTATCTGAAGTCTTTTTATATAGACCTTAGTGGTCCCTAATACTGTATCTGAAGTCTTTTTATATAGGCCTTAGTGGTCCCCTAATACTGTATCTGAAGTCTTTTTATATAGACCTTAGTGGTCCCTAATACTGTACCTGAAGTCTCTTTTATATAGGCCTTAGTGGTCCCCTAATACTGTATCTGAAGTCTTTTTATATAGACCTTAGTGGTCCCCTAATACTGTATCTGAAGTCTCTTTTATATAGACCTTAGTGGTCCCTAATACTGTACCTGAAGTCTTTTTATATAGACCTTAGTGGTCCCCTAATACTGTATCTGAAGTCTCTTTTATATAGGCCTTAGTGGTCCCCTAATACTGTATCTGAAGACTCTTTCACGAAATTCAGCCTTGGTGCAGAATTACAGCCACTAGAGCCAGTCCCACAATAAGATTTCCTAAGTATGTGCCATTTCTGAGTCTGTAGCTTTTGAGGGGGGGGCCCAAGGTCGGAGGCTGGGGGTGCGTCATGCCATGGGACCTTTAAGGTTATCAATGCCAGCTGTGCTTTTCCTACTTTGACAAGTCAAAATGTCTGCTGTGGAAAAAGGTCCATTCTGTCCCCTCGATGTTTTGGTGAGGCAGATTGTTTAAGCTTTGATGAAAATACAAGGTTTTTCCAGCATAGAGGATTTTTCTGTCAAATACTGTCGTGCCCCACCCATTCAAAGGTCCATCATGAGTAACGGTACAGTCTGTGTGTTTGTCCCAAACTATTTCGGTACATTTTGGTTTGGTACGCTCTGTGACTTAAACACAGAGCAGCTATACTTGAATGAGACACTCCCCACCATATTTGACAATTCAATAATGATAGCACCATTTTGTAACAATCCCTGTAACAGAGGCTAGCAGCTGGTTTGCCGGTGGCATCAAGAGGGTCAGCCTCTCCTCTCTAAGCGTAGCTCCCATGGCGCTATTTTAATGCTACGAAGCCATCACCTGCAGTTAGCATCCCATTGACTGCCGTTCATTTTGACGTCACTTTCACAGTGAATAACTTTACATCTGAAGCGTCTGGAGACTCTATTTGTCCATTATTTATTTCTAAAGAAACACGACAATGTATAAAATGTTCCATTACCTTGTATCTCACGTTACGTCTCCATAGCAAACGTTTTTGTATAAATAGGCTTATGATTGTGTCATAACCACGCGACTTGCTGTCACATAGTCAACAAATCACCGTATTGTCAGGAGAAGCTCGCAGACAGTTTCAAATTAATTACTAATGTTAACTAGCATGTTAGTCAGCAATAATTAGCCTGTACCTATGTTATCTCCTTACATATACCTACGCTTTCCGTCTCTGCTGATGGGGAGTGATTGAGATTTCTCTTGCACAGCTACCAGAAGACTTACAACTTTCAGACAGGTTGCTCACGTCACATCTACGTCTTCAAGCTCAGTTGGAGGCTGCACAGTAATGCTCAGCTTTCACCGGGAAAGTGCTTCTATTTTCCTTCACTGGTCTCCGTCCAGAACAATGGGATCTGTTGGTCAATTTCTTTAACTGTCTATGGGTAGAATGGCTGCTAAAAAATGATGGAGAAATCCAATAAGCACGTTTCCAACACAGCAGCGAGGTGTATTGAGAATTATGTCATCAACCAACCACCAAAGATTACACATGCATTACACATAAGATTGCTAAATCAACAGATCATAGTACTTCATTAAATCGGACTTGGAAAGATGTACACTAGTCAGACGTTTCAAGAATAAATACAAGTAGCTTGTTCAACAAGATCTTTAGTTTTACGGTTTAACAATAAAATGTTGAGGTGTGTTGGAATCGAAAAGTTTTTCGTTATCATCCAGGGTGTCATACTATACATATACTTAAACTGCTGAACTGCACTGACAAGACAAATTCCACTGGTCTGTGACTTATGTTAAGTGGCACGTGACGGCTCTAAAACCCATCATCAATCCTTATTTTAAGTTGCAGCATGGGGGCGAAATAATCTGGCTTGTCAACTTCCCTCATGTCTGTAATTAGCAGTCCTCAAAACTTAAGTTGTCTCTAAGGTGGGAACAAACTGTATATGTGTCAGGAACACTTAGCATGGTTTTATAAGGTTGCACAACAATAACTGTGTGTGTGTGTGTGTGTGTGTGTGTGTGTGTGTGTGTGTGTGTGTTTTATGTCTTTGGATTTCAGTGCTTCAGGCAGTCCGCAGTTGTTTTCCTTCATGCAGTCAGCTTGGAGATTGTTGCTTGTAATGTGACAGAGCCAGACCGATTCATTTTAAACACAGAGTGGTGGTTTGAGCGATGACCTGTCTGCCCTCAACCTTTCATTACATCCACCTCCACTCTGATGGAAGCTCCTTCCCCACCACAGGCACATCCTTGTGCTTAACGTGTCAGCATTAATCGTATGCAATCATTTAAAGGATGTGTGTGTTTGTGTATGGTTGGGTGCTGCAGGCACATATTTGCACACTGTAACAATTTTTGAGTAGGACTGAATGAGCTAACAACTTAGGGCTGTCAGTGAATATTCAAATTGTAACTGAATTGTTAAAAAAAAAAAAACAGACATCCAAATATGAAAATGCGTATTCAAATATTGTGATGGGGAAAAAAGCAGCACTAATGTGGCTTTTTGCCCCGCACGTTCTCGCGTCCCTGTCTGATTGAGCCCAGCTGCTTGTCTAGAGGATTCACAGCAAGCGAGTGACATGTTGGTGATTTTATCACGGGCTAAACTGCTGGAAGTGAACAAACAACTTTAGGGTGAAGAAGTGGCCACAAAGATGGCAAAAAACAAGTTTGGGCAACAGCAAGAGACTTGATTGTTTATATATCATTAGTGCTGGGCAGGATGACCAACTATTTCTATCACGGTCATTTTTAAGATTCTGGCAGTTTCACGGTATATCATTTTTTTAGTTTTTCGCTTGACTGGGCCTTTATATAGGTTTATAATGGCTTATTCTACTGTCAGGAGTACACAGAATATTAGGGGTGGGAATCTCTGGGCACCTCATGTTTTGATTTGATTCAGAGGCCAATGATTCGATTCCAAACTGATTATTGATGCAGCTTTTTTTGTTAGATTTTGACATATGCAGTATTTGTCACACGCAAGTTTTAATGAAATGTCTACTGAGGTTTTTATTCTGTAGTCATTCCAGGCTTAAGCCTTAAACATGCTTGTGAACGTCATCTTCTCTCACAGTGATCCTCCGTGTCAGAGGCTCCGTCATGTTTAAAGGTGGAGAACTGGCTTCTTGGAGCATGAAACATGAGGAGGTCAGATGTAATGTGATAAAGTAGATCAACAGCCTATATGTGTTTTGCCTAATTATTTTATGTATGTCTTATTAGATCATGTGTATATAGACAAATATTAGTATTATTTCTTTATAAAATAATTTTTTTTTTTTTTCCTTTTGGCCATTTGTGTGTTTTTTTCTGCACTCTTGCTCAAACTCTAAGTTGTTGTCCATTATCCCATCCTCTTTCAGTCACTCTTGTTTTCTTATTTGTACATCTGGATACATGAGTTAATCGATTATTAACTTATTAAAGAATCGAGCATTGAATCGTTCTAGAGAGAATCGCGATGCATCTAAGAATCAATTTGTTTTCCCACCCCTATAGAATATCACAAAAACAATTTTAATGTCATCATGTTTACTAAAAGCTTTGATTACTAAAGGGTTTGCTTGGCTCCACAACATTATACAATAACGTTATATGAAGAAGAATGCACGAAACCGTTAAAGAATCTAAACTGTTTTTATTGTGCAAACTGGAAAGTAGTAAATCAAATGAATACACATTCCAACAACTTGACGTTGTTTCCCTTTAAAAAGCAACATAGTTGTAAGATAGTATAAATACTGCCACAACTACTACAAGTAGGTCAGATCGTTGTAGAAAAGTGGGCGACGGGACGTAGCTTCGCTGTCAGCCTCATTTGGTGTTTGAGTAATGTTAGTAGGTCAGCAGACGTATTTCAGCAAGTGTTTTTATTATTGCTCTGAACCCGTCTTTCTTAACGGTCTGTAGCGGGACCGTAGGTGGATTGTTATTGCAATCATAATGTTGCGTCATTGGCTTCCTGTAAAATCCAGAATAGAATTTAACTCACCTACAAAGCTGGTCACGCACCTTATCTTAAAAGAGCTCATACTTCTTCCCTTTCCCGGAGTCTTGTGCTCTATCGCCCCTCTCCTCTTTCCTCTCTCTTCCAATCGCTTCATGCAGGTGGTTCTGGGTCTGGAGCTGTGGGGTCTGGATCTGTGGTTGGAGTCACCTGCTGCCTCCATGTTCCTGCTCAACACCCTCTGCTACAATTCTCCATGTGTCTTTCTGTCTGTCTGTCTGTCTGTCTGTCTGTCTGTCTCTCTCTCTCTCTCTCTCTCTCTCTCTCTCACCCCCAACCGGTCGAGGCAGATGACCGCCCACCCTGAGCCATGGTTCTTGCTCGAGGTTTCTGCCTCTTAAAGGAAGTTTTTCCCTGCCTTTGTCGCCTAGTGCTTGCTCTTGGTGGGAACTGTTGGGTTTCTGTAAATAACATCACAGAGTACGGTCTAGACCTGCTCTTTATGAAAAGCGCAATGAGATAACTGTTGTTTTGATTTAGCGCTATATAAATAAAAATGAATTGAATTGAATTATTCATAATGTCTTAAACGTTAGCACGGCTGAGTAACGTTAGCGCAGCCGAGTAACGGGCAACAACACTGGTTAAATTAGACGTCCAGTAATTTTTTGAAATATAAACTTCTAAACACGTTGTTCTGCTTTATCTCCGGTCTTTTCTTTATCCTTCTTCCATGTGCAGTACCGACTGGATCCTCTTCCAGCTTAACAGACTGTTGTGCTACCTGACAAGCTAGCAGCTATTCTGCTCTCTGCGGCAATGCATCGGTATTACAGTATTTTAATACCGGTAAAAGGTATAAACTGGTATACCACCCAGTACTATATATCATCTTTAATTATTCAGAGGGGGTAGTGTCCAAATGTCCAGTTGCAGGAAACTTTTTCAATTTGTGTCACATCAAAAGTGATGATGTCTCTTTTAGTTATTATAGTATTTTTTTTTTTTAATCATATACTTTGTTTTGTCTAGGTTTAAAGTCAAATTAAGAAGAACAAGATCAACAGAAGGGGCAACTGAATAGATGACTGTATCATCTGCATAAAGATGAGCTGTTTCTAACATCAAAATCAGAAAATTAAAGAGGCCCCAAAACAGACCCCTGAGGAAACCCTTTACAAATATTCAGAAAATCTGAAAAACACTCATGATAATTTAAGTTTTATGTCAAATATACAGTGAGGAAAATAAGCATTTGAACACCTTGCTATTTTGCAAGTTCTCCCACTTAGAAATCATGGAGGGGTGAAATTATCATCGTATGTTTATGTCCACTGTGAGAAACATAATCTACAAAAAAAAAATCCAGAAATCACAATGTATGATTTTTTAACTATTTATTTGTATGATACAGCTGCAAATAAGTAGTTGAACACCTGAGAAAATCAATGTTAATATTTGGTACAGTAGCCGTTGTTTGCAGTTCCAGAGGTCAAACGTTTCCTGTAGTTTTTCACCAGGTTTGCACACACTGCAGAAGGGATTTTGGCCCACTCCTCCACACAGATCTTCTCTAGATCAGTCAGGTTTCTGGGCTGTCGCTGAGAAACACAGAGTTTGAGCTCCCTCCAAAGACACTCTATTGGGTGTAGGTCTGGAGACTGGCTAGGCCACGCCAGAACCTTGATCTGCTTCTTCCAGAGCCCCTACTTGGTTCTCATGGCTGTGTGCTTCAGGTCATTGTCATGTTGGAAGACCCAGCCTCGACCCATCTTTAATGCTCTTACTTGAGGGAAGGAGGTTGTTCCCCAAAATCTCCCAATACATGGCCCCGGTCCTCCTCTCCTTAATACAGTGCAGTCGCCCTGTCCCATGTGCAGAAAAACACCCCCAAAGCATGATGCTACCACCCCCATGCTTCACAGTAGGGATGGTGTTATTGGGATGGTCCTCATCATTCTTCTTCCTCCAAACACGCTTAGTGGAATCATGACCAAAAAGTTCTATTTTGGTCTCATCTGACCACATGACTTCCTCCCATGATTCCTCTGGATCATCCAAATGGTCATTGGCAAACTTAAGACGGGCCTTGACATGTGCTGGTTTAAGCAGGGGAACCTTCCGTGCCATGCATGATTTCAAACCATGACATCTTAATGTATTACCAACAGTAACCTTGGAAACGGTGGTCCCAGCTCTTTTCAGGTCATGGACCAGCTCCTCCCGTGTAGTTCTGGGCTGATTTCTCACTTTTCTTAGGATCATTAAGACCCCCCGAGGTGAGATCTTGCATGGAGCCCCAGTCCGAGGGAGATTGACAGTCATGTTTAGCTTCTTCCATTTTCTAATGATCGCTCCAACAGTGGACCTTTTCTCACCAAGCTGCTTGGACATTTCCCGTAGCCCTGTCCAGCCTTGTGGAGGTGTACAATTTTGTCTCTAGTTTCTTTGGACAGCTCTTAGATCTTGGCCATGTTAGTAGTTGGATTCTTACTGATTGTATGGGGTGGACAGGTGTCTTTATGCAGCTAATGACCTCAAACAGGTGCATCTAATTTAGGATAATAAATGGAGTGGAGGTGGACATTTTGAAGGCAGACTAACAGGTCTTTGAGGGTCAGAATTCTAGCTGATAGACAGCTGTTCAAATACTTATTTGCAGCTGTATCATACAAATAAATGGTTAAAAAATCATACATTGTGATTTCTGGATGTTTTTTTTTAGATTATGTCTCTCACAGTGGACATGCACATACAATGATAATTTCAGACCCCTCCATGATTTCTAAGAGGGAGAACTTGCAAAATAGCAGGGTCTTCAAATACTTATTTTCCTCACTGTAGGTAGGACCGGGACAACATGCTTTCGTCCTGAATCGATTCTTCCACAATACTTGGGTGCCAGTACGATTTGTATTGAGATTTTAATTCAATGCGATTCGATAGTATTGAGTATTGTGATTTTCTTTTCCTTCTTTAACAAAAACAAAAGATGAATAATACACTTCTAGAGACAATATATCATAAGATATTTAAAAAAACGTATTGTTTTTTAAGAAGAATCAAAATCCAATGTCAGTCAGTCTGACACTGTCGGTATGGTAGAAACAGAAAATATTTAGGTGAATCATATGTGGAAAAAAAATCTAAGATATTAATTCAGGGAAAAAGAATCGATTTTAGGAATTGTCGCCAAAACAATCACGATGCATTTTTTTTCCACCACTACATGTAGGCCATTATTTTTATTTGTTTATTTCGTGTGTAGATATGCCAATTTTTATAAATAGACGTTTATGTTAAAATAAGTATACAAGTAATCATGTCTCAAATGGCTTTTATGGACATAGGCTAATGCGCAAAAACAGATATTTGAACCTGTGTTTGTTTTTTTAGAAGAAATTTTTAAGAAGTTAGAATTAGTTTTTTATTTATTTTTAACTAATTTTTTTATTACAGAGAGAGATGAAGTGTAGGAGACCGAGAGGATTAGGAAATAATGGAGCATGGAGACAAGGCCCTGCTAGCTGACCCTTATAATGTTGACGTTTGTTCATAGCCAGCTTCTCATGGAATTAGAGGAAGACTTATTTTAGTTTTGAATAGATTAGACTCTTCTGGCTGAGACTTTTGTGGAGCCTTGGTTGTACCTGTAGCTTTGATTCTTGATGCTTTTTCTAATGTTTCCTGGCAGAAAGCTCAACATGTTCTGACACGTTTATGCGTTGACAAAAGGTTGACTGGCCCTCATGTTCACTGTATGAAATTTGATCTGATTTCTCTAAATCCTTAACGTCTTTGAGATTTCCCATCAAGAAGTTGGAACTGTACATTGACAATGTGACAGTAAAGATGCGAGAAAACTTGAGAAGAAACTTGAGAGCAAGTTTAATTCCTAAAAATGGATTTTAAATGCAAATTTTTAAATGCATATATATATATATATATATATATATATATATATATATATATATATATATATATTATATATATATGCTATTTAACAACTATTTAACATCTACAAACTGGCCAGTTGAAATGAACATGCAACATGCATGTCTGTTAACAAGCTGGGCTTGGGTTAACAAGCGTTTTGCATTGCATTCAGTTTATTTAAATGGCATGCAACATGCATGTCTGTTAACCTGGGCTTCCTCCTCAAGTCCTAGAAACGCCCTGCAATACTCCCTTTACTTTGCTGTCTGCATCTTGTTGTACATTAAAACCAATAGGGCACGATTGAAAAGGGTTGCTATCCGTATAGATGTGAACAGCTTATGACTTGGCCTGAAAAAAAGATTTTTTTTTCACTTTCATCCTTATATTCGTAAGCATTCCCCATTTTTTTTTTGCTGTATGTACCACAGTGACGACTGCTGTATAAGAACGCGCATGGCCGCGTAGGGAGGTGGTCGGGGAGGATGGGGGGGGCGTTAACACACAGGACTTTCATCTGCTGCTCGGCATCATGGAGCAGCCTCCTCATTTCTTAGGATATTATACGTTTTGGTGTGCATACTTGTTTTTGCAATATCATATGAACCCGTTCATGAGAATGTGTTGCACCGTTATGTGACCCAGATAATGTAAAAACACAAATACGCGGCCTATGAAGTAAACCACGCCTCTTTACTATCATGAAACTGTATTCCCCCTCGTTGTTGTTATTATGAACTTGCAGTCAAGTGCAACCAACTAGCATAGCTTTAGCTAATCAGTCCGACCAATTATCTCCTGTATAATCACAATTTGGCATATCAAAACAAAATCTATACTATCTATACTATTAACATCAACAATCATACGCTTTATGACTTTAGCTAAACACAGAAACCACATTTACATAAAACAGTTGATAATTATGTAATGATTGCTGGGGGCGGGGGGAAAAATCGATACAGCATAGTATTGCAATATTTTCCTTGGCAATACTGCATCGATACACAGACGCCAAGTATCAATTTTTTTACTATAATATGTGTTGGTCAGTCTGTCCGCTTGACAATCCCATTTTTGCAACAATATAATTGGAGTGAGATGAGCAAACAGAGAAATCAATTTTTTTAGATAGAACAGATGTTGACAAAGTTTCCTTTTGGGGACATAATTTGCAAGGTAATAAATTGCAAGATATCGCAGAATATTGCATCGTAATGATAATGCATCGTGAGGCATCTCCCACCCCTAATAATTGCTAATACTTAACAGTCTGTTTTGTACCGTATGTCACCAGCTTATACCGGCAAGTTTTAGGTGTTAACAGAACTTTAGCTTGGTCTCACATCATCATCACTGAGCTCTGCATGACCTGGTGTCAGAACAGCATCATATATCATATCTTAGCATCTTTACAGACACATGACATCCACTAATGCTCAGAAACTTGTGAAGTGTTTGATGATAGTGGAGCCGGCACAGACAGATGTGTATAATTTATCTTAGTATGCTGCAGAGTATACAGTAGATATGTGGGCTGTTAGCCACAGGGCACTATTTAGCCCGTGTGTCTTACATTGTCATTACAGTGTGTTGACTCAGTGTTTTTGTGCATCCGAGCGAGTCTCTGTGTGTGTCATTGTGTATGCATTTGTGCACACGTCAGCTTGCAGACATCAGTTCAGTGGCCGTGCATCGATTAGAGTGTCTGCTAACAGGACCGCTTCACATGCCTGGGCTGCCAAGAGGAAGTCCACATCAGACCGATTACCTCTGATCAACTCACTGCTTTATACACACACTAGTCTCGCATTGTCAGACTTATCTCCACAGCGCTGTGGAATAAGGTC
The DNA here is from genome assembly GCA_013375575.1 of Percina caprodes. Lineage (NCBI taxonomy): Eukaryota > Metazoa > Chordata > Actinopteri > Perciformes > Percidae > Percina > Percina caprodes. The sequence continues at coordinate 1,346,672 of JABXJD010000071.1, forward strand.
TGGCTACATCACACATAGTTTCTGGGATAGGGGAAAAAACTGCTCTGGGTTGTTTTCATTTCTTTAAACCAATCGCAATCATCTTGGGCTGCGCTAAGCTCCGGAAGCAGCGACGGTGGCTCTGTTAAATAGTCTCGGGAAGGAACTTGTTTTGGTGGAACATTTGCACCTCGCAAAAGAAAAGGCCTCATACAATAATTAATTAAAGTTAACTGTTCACACAATACAGTAATGTGAGCTATTTAAATTAGCCGGAAACATGGTTAAACCTAATATGCTCTTCCTAGTGGATTGCTTTGTGTACAGCTACGTCCACAGCAATCCCCACTAATCGATCCCAAAATGTCCCAGTTAGAGAGTAATTGCCATTAACAATAATCATTCCCCGAAATTTTCTTAAAAACTTAGCCTATACCTTGCTAGCTGTATAACGTTCCTCCTCTTTGTTATAATAATCTGCTGATGCTTATTGTTATGTCAAACTCAACGACTGGCGAAAACGCAAAGCTAAAAAGCTCTCCTGCAGTTCCCAGATTTATTGTGAAGTATCTGCATGAAGTATTAATTTTCCGCTGAAAAACACTAAAGTAGTCCTGGCTTTTATTTACCAAATTGCTGTATCAGAATTAGCTTTGGCTGACTGAAATGCCAAAATCTGACTGTGGTGTAGTGAACTGCCCTGAGGTGAGGAGAAGACTATGTTGGCAGGCACTGTGGATGTCACTAATACAGTACCTTTAAATAAAAGAGGAAATTCATAAGGCTTTCCTCTGATGACTAAAAGCATGTGAAAATGTTTTTTTCTCTTTTCCACATTTCCCTATCCATATAAAAAGGCAAACTCTGGAAGTTTGAAGCCATCTCATCATCATTCAAGCTCACTGTCCTAAATTTCCATGTCACTATTGTCCCTGCAGGACTAGAATCCCATATAATAGTGTATTTAAGTCTGCTCTTTTTTCCTTTTTTGTTCCATCCAGGCGAGGAGCCCCCCCTGTGCAGGTGTACTGGGCAGGGCTGAGCAGCAGGTCCCTCTTGCTTCAGAGACCATGTCTGAGGGAGAGGTGCTGCCCCCCACAGTCCCGTTTACAAGGGGCTGTAAAGCCAGAGCAAGTCTACCTGTGGGCCGGTCAAGTGGTCAGACAAGAGAGAGGCTGCCTGGTAAGCAGACACACACGCACGCACACACACACGCACGCACGCACGCACGCACGCACGCACGCACACACATATTTGTAAGCGTTCGCCCCATGTAGGCTTGAGTCCTGCAGCGGCCGGGGTTCAAATCCAACCTGCGACCCTTTGCTGCGTATCATCCCCTCTTCTCTCTCCCCCCTTTCCTGTCTCTCCACTGTTATTAATAAAGGGAAAAGCCCCCCCCAAAAAATAATCTTTAAAAAAAATAATTCAGATTCTGAGTTAAAACGTGACCGATTGGGGCGCCTGGGTAGCTCACCTGATTGAACGTGCGCCCCATGTGCAGAGACTTGGTTCTTGCCACAGCGGCTGCGGCTTGATTTCAACCTGGGGTCCTTTGCTGCTTGTCATTCCCCGTCATTCTCCCTTTTCCTATCTTCAGCTACCTTGTCTATTAAAGGCCTAAATTCCCTAAACATGAACATTCAATCAAAGCACCCTTAATGTACGTACCAACACCATCCCCCTAAATATTAATCCTTTCTACCCATTCATAATGTCAGGATGTTCGTGCGTTAACTATGTTCAATCAGAAGTAGGTTGACACACACACACACACACACACACACACTCGGCCAACACCTGTAAAGTCTGACAACTACTACAGATAATAGAAAACAAGCTGCTATTTTGGTGACATCTCATGCAGAGACATCTTACTATTAAAGTTGTAATTAAGCACTGCCTTGACACGCCTATCTTGTAGAGCTTATTATGTGTTAAAACAATACAGTCATCAAAATGCGATTGGAATGAAGGTTATAATCTACAACTGGTTTTAAACAAATATATATTCCTTGGTGAATTCAGATTGATGGATCTGTCATTATTATCACAGTTTACAGACCTGCATGCGGGAAACTAAAGCCCTGTGTGTGTGTGTGTGTGTGTGTGTGTGTGTGTGTGTGTGTGTGTGTGTGTGTGTGTGTGTGTGCTGTGTCAGGTGTGTTGTACCTGCAGTATGGGGAGGAGACTAAGCAGGTCAGGATTCCCGCTGAGGTCAGCAGTCCGGACGCTCTGCGTACTCTGTTTGTCACCGCCTTCCCTCACCAGCTGACCATGAAGATGCTCCAGTCTCCCAACATGGCCATCTACATCAAAGACACCAGCCGCAACGTCTACTACGACCTGGAGGACATCAGGTGGGGAGCCTTTTGAAGCAGTAACTCACAGTTTCACCTAGGCCTGCCGATTAATCGTTTAATTTGATTATCATTTAATTCTACGAGCCGAAAAAGGCAAACACTACCAGCAGCCAACAAGCTGTAGCATCAAGGGTTGGATCCCCCACCAAAGACAGGAGCATGCAGTCGCTATCTTAGTGCACAACATGGTGCTGCACAGCCATGAGATAGAAACAGACTTACCTACAAATACCAGTCTGTCCCTTTTTATAAAGTACCTATCTGATCCCTCCGATCACTCACTGATTTCAACATGCACAAACTGAAACAGAATCGAAATCTTAGATCTGTTTGCACAGTATGCGAATGTGGATTCTACACATGATAGTGTCCCAGATATTTTCTTGTTCATGCGCACACACACACACACACACACACACACACACACACACACACACACAAGCCTTCAGAGTTCTTAAACTGCCAACGTGTGTTTTCTGTTTGCTTCTAGAAACATCACACCCTACTCCTGTCTGAAGGTTTATCATAAAGACCCAGCACATGTGTTCAACCGCCATGCCCGGCCGGCCAACACAGAGGGAAGGGTGAGTCAGCCAAAACTCTGCTTATGTCCTTACCTTTTATATTTTGCATTGTATCCTGCAGTGACCTGATTAAAGATCAATTGGGTTTCATCAATTACTCAAATAAACTTTATTTTTATTGCATCTATATATATATATATATATATATATATATATATATATATAGATGCTATAAAAATAAAGTTTGTGTATATTTCATACAGGTTAGTGCAATTCAAAGTGCCAACAAGCCAATAATAAGACAGAACAAGTGTAGGCCGTAAAAACAACAGAAAAAAAACAATGCCCAGGAGACAATCAAAATTATGAATAGGCAATAGATTTAAAAGCCATAATAACAGTAAAAGTAGTTAAACTGAGTGAAATCAAAACTAGATTAAAGAACTAGATAAAATAGATTAAGAAGACAAACAAAGAAAATCAATAAGAGGGAAAAATATATTTTGAATAGCATTTCAATTTAACAATAGATACAACAAATACGAAGAGAATAACATTTTACAGCAAAAATACAGTAAAGTAATATAGGTAAATAAGGAAGACTCCAACGCTTCCAGCTGCTGTCAGAGCCTCAGGCCGACGGAGCATAATAGCTAAAAGGAGCCGCGTTAGAGAAGGTAAACGCTCCAGGCTAAACAAGGCAGGTGTGAAAACGCCCTGCAGTGCGTGGTACATTTTTCTTTCTTTCTGTTAGACATTTTAATTGTAAAATTTTATGAATTTCTTGTTTTAATTCTATTTTTAAGCCTGAGTCCTTAGGGCACTGAGAGTTTAGCCCCTGGTTTCTGAGGATTCACAAGACTAGACGGTTTTAACTATAAGGTGATCAGAGAAGTCAGTCATTACTGTACCATAATGAAGAACTTTAAAATGATTAGAGGCATATATTTGGTCTATGCGGGTCTTCGTCTTGTGGTCAGAGCGGGTGAATTGGATCCCGACAGGATAAATATCGCAACACTCATCTATTAATTTGGCTTTATCACATATGTCTTGTCAGTGCGTGTTTCCATATCCTTTTTTTTTAAATCATCATGTCAACTTACGCAATAAACACATGGCGAAAGACTGCACTTGAATTTATTGAAAGAATATATATATTGGAGCCTTTTGTCTTCAGTTCATTGTTCAATTTGTTCCATAAAAGAATTTAAAAATCCAACAAGTAATTTGTTGTGTTTCAGCAGGTATACTGAAAAGAGCAGAAAGGCAAGATGGCATACTTTAATAAGACTTGGGCACACTTTAATATCCGTTTATCGCAAATAATATCGTTCTTGCGATGTTCAACAACGTTATCGCGATGTTTAACAACGTTATCGCGTGTCACACATGTTTCTCATATCTCACAGCCCTATCACATACTCGCTCTTCTGTCAGAAAGGGGGTGGGGGGGATTTATTTTCTCTGGCAGTGAGCTTTTTTTTTAATTAGGTTCTTATCCGGAAATTATGTAACAACTGTAATTGTTGGCTGCTTGAGAGATAATTCATTCTGCGGCTTGTTTCTGCAGTAAAGATGAGGCGAGACAGCAAAACGCGGTACAAGAGCCATTAGAAAGTCTTTGTATGTTAAACTGGGCCAGCAATAAAAGATGTCGGGCTGACCAAAAATGCCGATGGCGTGGAATGTCCGTCCACCTTCCACTTTCTTAGTGTTGTAATTCTAACCTCCGGTGGATTTCTGAGGACTATGGTGACCTGGTCCTCAGATCTCTGCAGGGTAAATCCAGACAGCTAGCTAGACTATCTGTCCAATCTGAGTTTTCTGTTGCACGACTAAAACAACCTTTGAACATACACACGTTCCACCAAAACAAGTTCCTTCTTGGGGTTATTCTGCAGTGGCACCGACGTGGCTCTGTCTGATGCTTAGCACCACCCATGACAATTGTGATTGGTTTAAAGAAATGCCAATAAACCAGAGCAGGTTTCTCTCCCATCCAGGAATGCTGTGTGGACTAGCCAGACCCTCTTCCACAGTGCTGTGGAGGAACGTCTGGTAATGCAAGTGTGAATGCAACCTAAAGTAAACCTCCACTGAGCATACACAACATCATCATGTTCATGTTGGTAGACATCAGACCCAGAGCTGATGTGATGGATGTGTTTCTGTGAGCTGCTGCTGCTGCAGGAGGACTTTGACCATGTTCTGAGAGCTGTCCTGATAACATGCCTCTGCTTTCCATCCATGAGTTTGCGATGTTTATTTATGTTTATGCTCAATTACAGTACACACTATCCCTGCGTTGCCAGTTACTGGGATTATGGGAGCTTCTGTCAGTAAGGGGGTCTGATTCTGTCAGAACACCAAGACGCTGTTCTGCTCCCACTAGTCTGACAGATAAGATGCTGACAGAGAAGCGCCTCCTTCACTGTCTGCTGCCTTTTGTTTAGCTCTGATATTCACATACACAATAACAGTATGGTGTGACCTCGAGACAGTCCATTTAGTCTGTGGAATGTCCTACGTTCATGTTAGGTTTATCATAGTAATTATTCTTGAATACAGATCTTGTGAATTCCTGTACATTAGGTTGTCCCTGTAGAAATAGGGAAAAGTTAAAATGAGTATTAGTTTGGGTAAAACAGTTCTATTCAGTCATGGTATCTCTTCAGTTCAAATATGAGACGTAGGGCTTGGAGCAAATAATCGTGTGTTGTTGTAACTTTGAAAGGCTTTGGGAATGTTGCTGAGCATTACTTTTCTTATCTTTTTTTCCATGTTGCTACGAAGTGTAATTGAAACATTTGAATGAAAATGAATGTGGTTTACTACTGTTGACCTACACACCACTCCTTTCAGCACTAGTCTATTGGGAAAATGTTTGTGCCAAAAAGGCTCACTCTTTAATTCATATTTCTAACATAAACTGTAGCAACATTGTTTCCATAGTGATGCTTAACCTCATAAGACAAAATAATCACTTATTGTGTTTGAGTTTAGCCAACGGATGACCCTTTTGGCACCAAAGCCCAAGGGTAGTTAGCAGGCTTATGGCCAAAACCTCCCTTTTGCAGTTCAGTTGTGTCCTCTTTGCGCTGAATATATCTCACCGAGAGCGCACATATGTATTTGATATGTAATACTCATATTTACCCAACATTGTTTCCAAACCCTCTATCGTATTTTGATACTGTATATCAAAATCATATATGAATTTTCTAAAGAATTACATCAATACTTACCACTGTTGTGTGCTTAGAACTCTGAGTTCTCTGTCTGTGAGTGTGTGTGTGTGTGTGTGTGTGTGTGTGTGTGTGTGTGTGTGTGTGTGTGTGTGTGTGAGTGTGAGAGAATTTGCGTGCTGAGAGCGAAGATGCTGCGTGTTAGCTGAAAGCCAGTCAGAGCTGATTCACAGTTGGAAGGAGATTTTGTTGTTGTGGAGAATCTGTGCCGACTCAATTTGTGCTGCAACGATCATGTGATTGACAGCCTGCCCTCCTTGTTTAACTGGTCTGGACGTTACACTGCAGGCTTTATTTTGATGTGGTATTATCCGACTCTTGGCAGTTTATGTGTTACGACATGTCGGCTGTGTGTAGGTTTCGAGATCAACGCCCTTTTTTTTTTTTTTTTTTTTTAAATAAAGAGATGGATTTGAATGGTGTAACCCACTCAGTCATGCAAGCTGCTGTGCACCTCTCATCTGCACAGCTTCTGGATTATTGACTGTGTTAGTGCTGAGGTAAGTCATCAAACAGCCCAAACTGTATTTCAACATTTGAAAAAGCTGTGTTCAGAGTAGATTTTAGGACATGAGCTGCATCAACTCAACAGGTTACTTAGGAGAATCGTATCAATGTGTAATTAAAAACTCAGGACACAGTCTGGTCGGATCTGGGAGGATTGAAACCTCTAATGAGGTGCATTGCGTTGTGTTTCCGTGGTCAACCGTCAGGTTGAAACGATTGGTCAGACTGATTTAAATAATCACTTAGTTGATTTCACACTGTGACTTGTTCATTTGAGGTCAGCCTTAGACGATTGCAGAAGTCGGTTGTATTTTTGTTTAAATGGAAAAAGGTTGTAAGATACACATTGCTTAATTATCTGTACTAGAACTTATGAATCCCATACCATACCATGACCAATAACAAACGGTGAATTCCAGTCCAATGGAAAATGTTGGAATTGGTGCTCCATGAAAAAAATTATAAAATAGAAATTATTTGTGCTGAAATAATGTGAACATGGTTATCACGTTTGTAGGTAAACACAATTATTTGACATCATTTTCCGAGCTGGATGTGTTTGTTTCACTTACCATGGCTCAAAGTGTTGCTAATTAGAAACAATGGCGTATCTAACCCTGTCAGACGATGGTATCTGTGCTGTACGGGAACATTTTGGATGACGTTGTCGGAAGTCCTATATATTCTTGCCGTTATGGCAATGTAGATCTTTTTATATTTTGTAATGATTGTAATGATTGTAATGATTGTAATGATTGTAATGATTGTAATGATTGTAATGCTGTAATGCCTTCTGCCTTGATATGGCATAACATTTGTAAACTATGACTGATTCAAATTCATATGCAAAACAATATTTAAAACCAACAGACACTTAAAGTGGACTAACTATCCACACTAACGGGCCGGCTACATTGCGGCTACGTTCCAAAACTACGCTTCCACGATAATCAATGAAATCTGGAGGTACTTGTAAAAAGTGGTATTAATGGAAGTTATCGTTCGCCAGTTTAGTTGCTCACACCGATATCATTATCATTCTTAGTGTGGAGGACCCTCTACAGATTGAAATCATCCCATTTACATGGCCCGGCAGTTAGTGTGGTTTGTAAAAGCAGAGCAGGTGGGAGAAGGTGAGAGTTTTTCAGTGTCAGTGTTGGAGAGTGCAAGGCTACGGCTATTTGCTGGAGGCAATTATGTGCCAGTGCAGATGTCTGCAGTGGGAGAAAGAAATCCAAGGGGTATGTTGTGCACAAACATCACACTTTAAATAATGACACTTAAATAGAATGAAAATGAATATTGGCCATATGGAGCAAATAGGTAATGATTTCACATACAGCCTTTTTTATTGCTCGTGGTGTTTTCCTCACTGACAGTTATGGTGAAGAAAGAGCCACATTGCAACGTGCCAGCTGACATATTTTTGTATAACTGCCCATCTGTTTGTTGACCGAGGATAACTTCCTGTAATGCACGCCCCTAACCATGTTTTTATGTTCCGGGTTGGGGTTCCATGTGTGTTGTGACACGACAAATGATGGAAACATCTAATCACGGTATGCGATTATCAGCCTATTACTTGTATCAACAAACTACTCATTTTTTTTAATAATATAGTAATTACTATATAACACAATCAGGCTCTATGATTCTGCAAAATGCACTTAAACACTTACCGAGCTCTAACTCACATAGAAATTCTTCCTTTTTGTGGATTCAGAGTAGGGCTGCAGAGCGTACTGCACGTTACACTTGATTTAAATGGGACAGAGTGAGTGCCATGTAAGATTTGGCTCTATCATTCTGAGTCACATATGTGCAGTGATGTTGCTTTGTGTACAGTAGCACAGGAAAAGACATACTTGTTAACATGATTAATGGCTGGAACAGAAGAGAAGGACAGACAATAAAATTGTTGGAGGCAAAAGTCCACACGACCAAGGCTTGAGAAAGCCCCCAAGCTGAAGTGGCAATGATTGTACAGTGCACCATTCATTACATTATAATATAGAATGATGAATGGATTTAAAGTTGTTCACTCTCTCACTTAAATACTTTGATTTGATTTCCTGACAGCTATTGCTTCAGTGCAGTGTACAATTGCTAACAGTGTTTATTCAGAATGAGCAACAAAAGTCACAAAAAGTGACGGTTTCAATCATCTGCGCCGACTCAAGTCAATTTTATACATACAGCCCAAAATCACAAATTTGGGTGGCATTTGCCAGCTTGCCATATAATAAGATTTAAAAAATTTTAGATTGTATTTTTTTGTGTGTCATTCATTCAATAAACAAGCCCAGCCCATTGGAGGTGGTGTTCACGAAGGATGGTGTACAGGTCTCTGGAACCAGTTTTCTGAAGTATGACAGTTTGGCACATGGTCCTTCCAGCATACACCCAGTATGGAATGAAGGCAGCAAAAATGGTAGGCATTGAGGCTGTGCCTGTGGTATGTTGTCCATGTCTCATATATATATATATATATATATATATATATATATATATATATATATATATATATATATATATATATATATATATATATATATATATATAGTAAGGTGCTAAGTACGCATGTATGGCATACACAGACTTTGAGGATCAAGGAGAGGTTCTTGTTGTGCCCAACACACTTGCTCAATTTGCCAAGCACTGATGATGCCGTCCTAATGTGCATGTCAAGCTCTGCGTCAAGGTTATTGGTGTTTGAGACTGTGGACCCCAGGTTGGTGAATTTGTCCACCACAGATAGAAATGTATTGCCAATGGATACAGCATGATTCACGGTTGCAGGTTGGGCAAGGACAACTGTCTTTTTAAGACTAATCTGACACCTAGACATGCCGAGGCGAAGAATGAGCAGAGCAGTTGTAGATTTGTCTCTGAGTGGGCGACAAATCCAGCATCATCAACATAAAGCAGCTCACGTATCAGAACATGGTGTCTTCGCCCACAGTCTGGCCAGATTGAACAGTTTTCCTGAGCTGCGGGTGTGTGGAAGGATACCGAAGTCATCAGGGAAGGGACGGCGTAGTAGGGCAGAAAAGAATGTTCCGCAGAGGGTAGGACCAAGGACACATCCCTGCTTTACCCCACACGTTATCTGGAACTCAGAGCGAGCGCCTTCATGCTGTACAGTTGCCTTCATGTTGTCATGAAACTCAGTGATGAACTTAGGTGAGCAGCCAACTCTTTGCAGGATGAGGAAGAGTCCAGATTTACTTACGTAGTCAAAGGCCTTGGTCAAGTCTACAAACACTAAGAACAGAGGTTTATGTTGTTCAATACACTTTTCCTGTAGTCCACGGACACAGAACACCATAAAGTCTGCACGGTCCCACTTTATTTTATAGATGTTGATGATGAGATGTTGGCATCTCAGAGGACATCTGGGAGATATCCACTGTTCCAGCATGTCACAACCAGGTGATGCAGGACAGAGGCAAGAACATCACCGCCTGCCTTGTAAGCCGGGGGGAGGCCGTCAGCACCTTACACCCTCAAAAAAAATCAATGGAAACTAAGTAGGGGCCTTGTGCATCAATCCCAACAAAATCTTGTAGATTTTCAAATCAAAATTTGGTGGAGTTTTAGGAATACATGGCTGCACAACATACTACTGGCTTGAGTTAAATGCTTGTCAGAGCTCCATGATGGCAGAACCTGATATGTAAATGGCTTAGTGGGACCACCCAGACACTTGAAATAAAACAAGTCCTGGCCTGTTTACTGGGAACTGAAAAAAAGGTTATTCTACAAAAGAAAGGAAATCCCAAACTGAAAGAGATGTAGATAGAAAGTGGGTGTACAATTATCACACATTAACCTCTGCTGTGCATAAAAACCCTGAGTTCATTATATGCATGTGTGTACTAATAGTTGACATTATTTCACAACCAGGTACTGATAATGAATGGATGAATTTGAAGGAAACAAGCAGAGAGAATATTTTAGGTGAGAGTTTCGAGGTTTACACAGCAGCTGCAGCTGCAGCTGCAGCAGCAGCAGTATGCACTGGCTGTTCCTGGATCAGCCCGGCGGTCAGAGCCCAGAGCAGAGGAATCAGTTGATCTGACGGTTTGTGCATGAAGTCAACCTGTTTCACACATGTTGATACACTGGCTTCACGAGAGCATGTCGACACTTTGAATTCTTCCCACGCTGTGCGGCTTTCACTCACACACACACACACACACACACACACACACACACACACACACACACACACACACACACACGCACACACACACCTGCACACCTAAGCAGGGCTTCTCTGTAAAAGCAGTTTTTCATGCACTGGGTTTGTTTTGGTCTCTGGGAGCATTCAGCTTTTGCTGTTGCCTGTTTTTACCTCATCTCATACACACCTGGTAGACGTCTCATTTAATGACCCTCTCCTCCCCCTGCCCAGCAGGCATAGATTTGCATGTTGCTTTTTTCATTTTATATCTGCCAGATTAAGATGTTTTAAAACAAGCATTTAAATCTTTTGAGGATGTTCTTTTGCGAGGCTGAACAATACGTGCATGGAATGTGTATTCCTGGCTACGTTTATTTCTGATTTGTAACGTTTAAAGTATCAACTCTTCTCCATTTGAAACATGCGTGCCTCGCCTGCTGCTGCTGCTGGAAAAGAGGAACAACCAGGAGTGTAAAATCAAACCAAAACACGTCTATGTGTCATTCTAGGAGACATGGACAAACAACTTCTTTTATCTTTAAATTTGGAGGATACAAATACCAATACAAAAAAATATGTTAAGAAAGAAATATTGAAATATCAAACTTAAGCATACATCACTACAGAAAGAATCTGAACTAAAGTTAATGATACTAAATTATATGAAACATTAAAAGTGGTAGGGTTGGTCTGAGCAAACCTGTTCTGAACATTAAATGAATCACTACTATTCATGTAGCCTTCATTCAGTGGAGGAATTTAAAAAAAATACAAAATGTCAGTGCATGGGGGCACTTAAAAAAAGAAAATGGTCATTAGTGCATAAAGTGGCTGTTTTTCAATGTGAAATGATCCCAGAATTAAATGCAGACAGGAATCAGCACCTTGTGCCAACATAGATAAGTACAAAGCATGCTACGGCTGTTATCAGTGCATTTCTAAACAGCGTTGTTTGTAACAGTGTATGTCAGAGATGGAAATTCACTTAAGTCAATGAAGATAAAATGATGGCTTAGTGTATAATAAGGATATTAGCCTAAATTGGTAGATATATACAGTACATATATATTTTTTCAAATCTTAGGGGCAATTTCTGCCCTCTTAATCCTGTTTTTAGGGGAATACCTATATTTCTTGGGGCATTTTTGCATTAATTTACTCCTTTCTTACTATCTATGCAATTGAAAAGCTTTCTTTCAGCCAATATTTATGTCAACTGATTGAACACTGAACAACTTTTCAAAACATATGTTTGGCATGTCTGTACTGCAAATTATTGATAAACAATACAGCATTTCTAAACATGTAAAATAGTTATTTCAGGATCTCGAGACAATTAAAGGTTATACAGTACATGTAAGGCTTTTCTGCGCACAGTTTCTGGGTGGGTGACCTTTGTTAAGAGGAAATTAACTCTTTAAATCAGTATTTTAATTCACAAGTCTGAGCAATGATATCCCTTTAGAGCGTAGCTTTAGAGCACTCTGTTTTCTTTATTTTTTTGCAGATCTCCAAAGAGGTTTTGTACGGCAGTCACAGTCCAGTCCACGCCCTGTCGTCGTCCAGCCGCAGCACCTTGCACAGCCTGCAGGGCTCCATGTCCCCACCCATGGTCCGCTCCATGCCCTCGTCTCCCTCCAGGATGGCGTACGGTGGAGGGAGCACAGGGGGCAGGGCAGCGATGGGGGGTCCAGGCAGCACCACGTTACCACGCGATCGCCTGTCAGCGGCCGGGCGATCCAGCTCCCTCTGCAGCAACACCAGCAGCGCCATACTGGAGAGAAAAGATGTCAAGCCTGGTGAGATACCTGGAGGGTGGGGGGCAGTGCACTGAAGCACGGACGGGAGGGGATTGGGACGGGATGTGGAGGAGGAGAAGGAGGAGGGAGGGGCGAGCTGGTCTCGTTTTGTTTGAAAGTACTTCAACAAGAAGTAACGTCACCCAACATCGCTTAGAGCACCTTTAAGTAAAGTAATAAATACATAAATCATAGCATTACGAGCATTACAAGCTCTGAATGTTACAGGTTGCCGCCATCAGCAGCATTTAAGAGCCCTAATGGCAGAAGGAAGGAAGGAATTCAAACATCTGTTGGGTTTGCCAATGAGGGATCAAGAGTCATTTATTTCAAGCTTACAAAATGCAATGTGCCCGTTTTTTCCATGACAAAAGGAAAATGAGTCAAGACAAGTCATCGAGATTTACTGTATAAAGCCCACAATATTGCCTCAGAGGCTTTTACAACTCAATTCTGAGACCCCCGATTCAGGGTATTGTGTTGGAGGTCTTAAATCTTTTTAATCAGGTCTTAATTTTCCTATTTCCATGCAAGCTGCCTCTAATGCTCTTTTTTAATTATTATTCAGTGGTGTTCATTCTTTCCCTAGTCCAAATATAATTTTCCTGTGATTCGACTACAAATGAGACCAACATGCTACTTATATTGCAGCCAATCACCTTTCTCTTTCAGATTGTACCAGACATAAAACCGATGTTATTCTTCAGCAATGGGGACGCGCAAGTTACTAGAATTTAGGGCTTAGTTGTTGTTGCGATAAAGGTCTTGAATATCATTCATAATGGTCTTAAAATGTTGTGGTGAAACCTGCAGAGACCCCTCAATTGCAAGTTAGTTTTTGGGTTCTTCAAGTTTTGATTATTTGTCGTCGTCTCTGCTTTTCTTTGCCGCTGTAGTGTCTGCTCCACTTGTCCCTATGTAACAAGTGGCAGGACTAAACATGCAGTAATGCCTTGTGTGCTATGACTTGCTCCGATGTTCTCCACAAAAGGATTACTACTTTTTTCTTTTGTTTTTTTTACTTTTTTTGAAGGACAGGTGGACTTTTAGCAATATTTCAAGAGGAGGACTCATGTGTCAATAAGTCTTTGAAATTAAGATGCGTATTGGCTTGAAAGTAGAGCTATCAATGTTCATTTATAATACCATTTGTATTTAATTTATTATTTTTAATATTCAATTTATGGTATTGGGACGTCTCAATGATCGCGCATTTGAGAGTATTATACTCAGTAATGTGTCTGCGCTGATAGTACAAGAATGCCAGCCCTTCTACCGCGTTTCCTGGGAATGTAGGTGCGTAAGCTGGTTGTTCAACAAAGTAACTGGAAGTGTACAGCCACTTGGCTTTTCACGTTGGGCATTGTGTAGCGTAATCAATCAAAAATCAAAACTTTATTCATAGAGCACACTAAACCTACCAAAGTTGACCAAAGTGCTGTACAGAAGAATAAATAAATGACATGAAATGCGGAACTCACCCAGGCATGAAATACAAATAAAACATGTTAAGAGAAATTACATTCTTTCGTACTCTATAGAAAAATAAAGACTCTCGATGTAAAAAAGACCCAATCGAACAGAAGAAGCAACACCATCTCCATATTTCCTAAGAAGAGAACAATTAGTGCACAGCAACAGCAGTGAAAAGCCTGAATTTGAGAAAAGAGTCAATAAGTATCAGATATTCTCCTATTCAGTGTAGTCCGCTCCTTCATCATTTACCAGACCTCGATTTCCTTAATGGGTGTATAAAACACATTCAATAAATTCTACATAAACAGCACATATTTCACATTTGGACCTAAGATATCAAAGTCTGATGCAGTGAAAAATAATTTTGGTGATTGGTGAAACTCCAAGTCTGATCTCTCTGTGTGTGTGTGTGTGTGTGTGTGTGTGTGTGTGTGTGTGTGTGTGTGTGTGTGTGTGTGTGTGTTTTGGGGGGGGTCAGATGACGTTGGCAACAGTAAGAGCATGGCCCTGGTGGTACGCGGCGAAGGTGGACCACATTACCCAGACTCCTACTGCTCCTCCATGCAGGACGGAGGAGGAGGTCGCCTCAGCATGGCGTCCTCCCAGTGTAGCGCTCCACCCTCTCTCACTGCTGACATGGTAGACGCCGGGGTCACGGGGATCCCCGGAGGACTGCAGCAGTACCGGGCCTCCATTAAACCCCTGATGGGCTACGGAGAGAGCATGGAGCACCAGACCCGCTCCCCCAGGTACGCACACTGATTCAAACGCAATCCAATTAAGGCTGCACAATTAATCACAGTTCTATTGAAATCGCAATATGGACTAGTGCAATATTGAAATTGCAGCGGGGGCGCAATATTTGTTAGAGGCAAACTATGAATGAAGTGTTGTGGTGCTGCAGAGACGTCCCAGCCTACAAATGCTATCCTACAGACTACTAACTTTATTATTTTTAAATGAAAATAATGATAATGAATGATAAATTAAAATATAATTCCCTCCAATATGGTGAATCATATCACAATTGCAATATCAGTGAAAAACAATCGGGGCGCCGGGGTATCTCACTTAGAGTGGATTTAGACACGCTTTAATAGCACCTGCGCCGTGCGCTTAGACCGTTAAAATAGGGACCTATATCTTTAAATGTCACAGTTACAGCTAAAAATGACAACAGAAATAAACAAGTTTGCCAATTTTACATATCTCCGCAAATGAAATTAATGGGCATTTGTCTACCTGGAGGTGTTTTTAGTGCCATTCGCGATGATTCGGTCTATACAGTGTCTGTCTCTGGAAACAGTGCCACAAACATGGCAGCATAACCCAGTCCAGCTGACGTTCGACTCAGAGACACCTCAGAGCTGTCCATACTGTTTGAAGGTGATTATCTCTGACATTTGTATTTCGTTTGAGCGTGTGCAGCAGGAGGTGACAGTAGTGATCAGGAAGTGAGAGGTTGACTGAGGTCATGGACCTTAATTCAGCCTGCTACCATAGCAACTGCAGCATACAGTAACTATCCTCTCTATAAGTCTGCACATCCACAAGAGTGTTCCTAATATTGCCTTTCTTTTCTCAGAGTCTGGCAATATGGAAGGAACCAATATCATGCAATCAATAATTCATCGATTAACATAATAAAGTCATGAAAAGCTGACGCTCTCAGATGGTTTATTAACACAGAACCATCTGAGGACCTGTCATGGGAAGCTGTTTGGGAAAGGGCAGGCACCTGAAAAAAAAGACCTGGCAGGTGATTGGATAAACCATCTGTCAATCACATCCGCCATTATTATTTTGAAGCAACTTTGTGGCTGTCACACACACACCTAAACCACGCCCGTAGCTGCCAGTATCTTCACACAGGATGCTGGTTGGTGAGGTGAGCTGGTAGTTATTAAAACATTGCGGAAACACATTGCACCCCAGACTGTAATTATGTTATTAGATAAATGTAGTTCAATATCCCCCTATTAACTCTCTTCAAGCAGAGAGAAATACATAATCAGTAGATCACATTGATTAGAATACAGTAATTGAATTTTCTTTTGTGAGCATTATTTAAGTGAGGACCCAGCACACTCTGGCCATGAAGACCGGGTTCATGTGATCAGGTGTGTATTAATCCATCTGATTTTTCACCATCCAGGCAGAAGAGTAGGACTTATGGAGAGAGCCAGCTTCCTCCACTGGGAACTAAAACCCCGCCCCCTTCCCCTCACAGAGTCAACGAAGTCAGGACGATAGACGGACAGATCATTGGGGGGGTCGGGCTGGTTTCTACAGAGAGGATGTCGCCAATCCGCCGGTCCCTGCGCCGGGACAGTAACGGAGCCCCAGTGGAGATTGTAAACAGAAGCAGAGGAAGTGGCTCGTCGTCCTCGGCCTCATCCGTTTTTTTGGACAGCCCTCTGGGACAACCTGAGAGACAGTTTCCGGTTCATGTGACCACCACCAATGCCCAGAGGTGAGTTGAGAGCCAGAGTAATCACCTTCATTACTTCATTGTAAGCGTTTACAAGGTGCGCATTCAGGAAAAACAGAAAACCTCAATCACCCAAAAAACAGTGGTGCTCATAAGTTTATAAACCCATGTTAAAGTTGACTAAAAAGAGGATTAAAAAAGAAAATCATCTTTTGGAAATTCATCTTAATGCCTTAATTAAACAAATTTGGAAAAATTCAACCTTTAAGGACACCAATTGTCTTTGTGCATGAATAATGTTTCGTAAATAAATAAATATTCTTCCTTAAAATGGCATAGGGTACTTTCCATAAAATCATCTCTCAATGCAAATCAAACCAGTTATTAGGCTAACTGAAATAAAACCATGGCAATCTCTAGGTATGGTGAAGGGTATGTGATGATTTTAATTCCAAATGCCAAGGGAACTTTATCAGGAAGCATAGTATCCTGATGCATGAAATAACTGGCCTTTAAAAATGAAAAAATCTGCTCGCCTCTATGGGAATTTAACATAGGGGGCAGTATACTTATGTCCCCTATGTTTTAAAGAAGAACATTTATTTATTGACAAAGAAAATTGGTGTCCTCAAAGGTTGGATTATTCCTAATTTTTTCCAAAAGATATTTTTTTATTCCACTTTTTAGTCAACTTTAGCATGTGTTCAAAAACTTATGAGCACCACTGTAGGTTCAAGCTACCCACCTACCTAGATGTTGGAGCGATTTTGCATGTTTAGCCTATAAGAGTTTCTTTGTTGGGGTTGTTTTATGAATGGTGTTTGACTTCCCACACTGGCGTGTGGCAGTGTTCACCCAGAAAAATATCTCTTTACAGGTTGTCTCGCATTGCCAGACCTTCCTCTACAGCACTGCTAAGGAGGGTCAGGCTAGTCCACACAGCATTCCGGGATGGGTGAAAAACGTTTATTGGCATTTCTTTAAGCCAATCACAATTGTCATGGGTGGCGTTAAGCCCCAGACACAGTGACGGTGCCTCTGCAAAATAGCCTCTGGAAGGAACGTGTTTTGGTGGAACAGGTGTACGTTCAAATGTTGTTTGTTGCGCAACTCAAATTGGACAGATAGTCTACGTAGCTAGCTGTCTGGATTCACCCTGCAGTGATCTGAGGAGCAGTTAACCATAGTCCTCAACAATCTTTTAGAGAAAAGAGTTTAAAATTACAACACAAAGAAAGGGGAAGGTGACGGACATCCGACTGAAATGTGAGACATCCGGTGGAATTGCCGGCAGCATCGGAGCAATCCCAAAATGAACCGTCTTTGATATAGATTGCTTTTTGAGTTTTTGACCACTTGTAAGACTATGGAGCACAATTGTGTTTGCCATATAGACGACAGATCCTTTGATTTAGATGTTATTGAGCTACCACATTTGTAATTGTAATGGGATTGATGCTGTACTGTACTGTGTTTTTTTTCTATTTTTCAGTGAGAGAATGAAAGCCATGGAGCAGCAGATAGCCAGTCTAGCTGGTCTGGTGCACAGTGCTCTGTCTATGGGACCGGATATTCCTGGAGTCAAGGACACTGTCAGGTCTGTAACATGTGCCTTCATCTCTTTAAGCCAACAGCAGCTTTGATTCAGCAGAAGCAAAGTGCAACACATCCAATATGTTCTTTAAATGCATCCAGAATATGTGTACCAACAAATATAAGAGCATACATTATCGGGCTGGGACAAAAAGTCTTTTGGCCTGATTTGATTCTTTCACGATAAAGTACATGGGTGCTGATCGTACGGTCTAGACCTGCTCTTTTATGAAAAGTGCAATGAGATAACTGGTGTTGTGACTTGGTGCAATATAAATTGAATTGAATTGAATTGAAATTTATTGGGTTTGTATTGGGATTTTCATTAATTGTGATTCCATAAGTACTGCGATTGATAGTATTGAATGTTGCGATTTTTCTTTTCCTTCTTTAACAGAAACAAAAGTGGAAAAATACACTTCTACAGACAATACATCATGGGACATTTCTTAAAACGTTTTCTAAAGAGAATGCACATCACATGTCCGTCAGTCTGACATTTATTTTATTTGCATTTTTCTTTGCTGGAAACGGATATGATGTATTTGCCATTGGCGGTACAATATAGATATATCTCTATTTTGGTAAATTGTTGGGAAAATTAAATAAATCTAAAATATTGATTTCAGGGAAAATCACGATACATACTGTACATGAATAATTTTTTACCCACCCCTAAAATATTATAGAATTGAACCAGAAAATAATTCTGCACAGTGCAGTAGTATTGGACATTTCTTGGTATTTCAGGTAATAACATGAAATAAGTTCTGTATAGTGTGTAAAACCCTGGCTAGACCAGCATAGTTAGGTTTATTATGTTACAATCTGTTTGTCTTTTCAGTGAGAGTGCTGAACGCAAACTTCTCAGCAAAAGACCTGGTGAGATGTCTTGTTTTTTTTCAACAGAGTTGACATTACCCGCCACCAATAACATACTTCTTTTTATGCTCTTCACATGCTTATTATCATCTCTTTTTTTTACCTTCAGGAGTGTCATCTGAGCCTGCCAGCTATAGTCCTGTCCCTCTGGCTCTTCAGGCCCCTCCCTCTGACAGCGGACTGCAGCAGAGCTTGGTGTTAGCAAAGAGAAATGTGTGTGAGCTGCGACTGCAACTCAACCAGCTCAGACACTTACAGGTACTCACTACGTATTGTCAATGTGACAGTGATAATAATAATCAGGATCATAACAATAACCTCAAATGGATGCAAAATGACTTCACTGGAGACAGGAAAGACGAAACTGATTGGGCTCAACCCATTATGTCATTTCTCAAAATTATCCCGGGCTTAAATCGGTTTTGGGTTGGCACAAATATACTACTTTTAGATATTTTTGTTTTTTTAGTGGCTCTTTAGGCCTTTATTAGATAGGACACCTGAAGACATGAAAGGGGAGCAAGAGGGGAGCAGCATGCAGCAAAGGGCTGCAGTTTGGAATCGGACCTGCAACCACTGCGCTGAGGACTAAGCTTTTGTATATGGGCACACACTCTACCAGGTTAGCTACCCAAGCACCCTAAATTTGGGTTTTAACCAGGCTTGGGCCCAAAACTGCTGCTGGAGTTTCGGGTGGAATGATTGTTCCAGGTAGTAGTCGAACCCTCCGGTGCTATCAGGGAAACAGAGTGGTTGCTTGGGAAAAACTTGCTCTTGATTGCAATACACGTGAAAATTGAAATGAATGGTCTTAAAATCAAAACAACCAAAAACTTAGACTTCTTCTTCAGAGATCATAGAAATGTCATAACAATCAGGTCTTCTAAGTGTTGGTTCCAGGTTAATTTGAGCCTGACGGTGGCAGGATATGGAAGGTCCTGGGGCCTCTGTGCACAACAATATCCAGACTAGACTTTATGGCAACGAAGTCAGTTGTTAGATATATCTTGGACCAAGGTGATGGAGGGACAGACTGACTTCCTCGGGCCTCACCACTAGCTAAGCAAATTAAGTTCTGTTGTTGAATCCCCATTCCTGAGCTGTTCCGTGTGCTCCAGATGTTGAACCAGGAGAGCGTGGGTTCGATGCTGCGGATGGCAGGTCAGGAGCTGGTGGTGCTGATGTACGACCGGCTGGCTCAGTCCGAGGAGGCAGCGTACAGACGCAGAGCTGAGATGGAGGAGGAGAGGATCCACTACCTGGCTGCAGAGGAGACTATACTCACACAGCTCCAGTAAGAGTTTGAACTTAATTGAGAATGAATATTTTTGAAGAAACACTCTTTAGGACATTGAGAGGTTTTGCTGCTAACGTTTTTGCTCATGCTGGCTAATGTTAGCAACCTTTAGATTTTGCTGTGTTACTAGGGCTTGAATTGAATTCAACAATATATACCTTGATTACGATTAATGAACGATTATTTATTACTTTTTTGCCCTCATAGTTTACTGACAAGGTTTGTGCTGTAAATATGCTCAACCATTAAAGATGGTTTGCATTTTATAAAGGTTCAGCATTTTGGTTTGGATTCCTTTTTCAACTGATCGTCCAGCCCTGTGCGTTGCTGACATTACCGGGTCACTTTACTGACTTTGTGACTTAATTTGTGTCACCGTTACACAACATTTTAGCATTCAACACTTGTGAACACTGTTCAACAAAGATTACATATGATTGTTTAATAGGATCAGAGCATATTCTAGTGTTTTCTTATGGCCAAAGATCCAAACCAACTATGTGTTATTCTGTCTCTAAATACAATCTGACTTCCCTACCCTGTCTGTTGCTCCCAGCCCCACTCCTGCTACCGGTCCTACAATGAATTCAACTCCTTCTCCTCACTCTCTAAGCCCTTAATAACTAGCCCACCAACCTTTAAACACATTCCAACCAACCCCACACACGTTCTGTCCATGTCTCTTACATACACTGGGATTAAAACCCTGTAGCCTTCAGTCATTGAAATGTGGCTGATTTCCAGCAGACAACAAGCTAAGAACAGCGCCCAGTGTCATCCTGTGGAGTTTGGAAGGGTGGGTGCCATTCATCTGATAAATAAAACATAGCTTTTACTTTTTTGGAGCGAGAGGTGATGGATTTGAATAGAAGGGGGATCTGAGTTGAGTAGGGCAGGGTACCGAATTCAAAACTTTTTAGACACTAACTGAAGGGCCTCCATAGTATCAAAAAATGCCTCATCATTCAATACCATATTTCAATAGCTAAGGAGCTAATCTTTGTGTCAGTGAGCCAATAAGCTTGCAGCTTATTTCTTCCAAGATCTAATAATGCTGGTGATTGGCTGTCTAACGTTACACGTCAAAGAAACACACAGGAAAAACTCCACGTTATGCACAGAGACGGGGCTCACGTAGAGCTGAAAAAATTAAAAGATTTGTGCCATAATGTTGATGGTAAGGATAAATAATGATAATAATGATAAATTGTTAAATTGGATTTTTTTGGTATCAGAAAAAGTCTTGTTTAGTAACCGGTATTGAAATCACAGTATCAGTACCAGTGTCAAATTTTTTTCTTTAAGGATACCCAGCCCTAGAGTTGAGCACGGAGTAGTCTACATCAAAGACGTTTCATTTCCGGGATTGTTCGGGTGCTGCCGTAAATTATATTAATATTGGTTGTCCCTGTTTTTAGGCCGGATGTCCGTCACCTTCCGCTTTCTTTGTGTTGGCATTCTAACCTCCGGTGGATTTCTGAGAACTATGGTTAACTGCTCCTCAGATCTCTGCAGGGTAAATCCAGACAGCTAGCTAGACTATCTGTCCAATCTGAGTTTTCTGTTGCACGACTAAAACTACTTTTGAACGTCCACATGTTCCACCATCCCAGAATGCTGTGTGCATTAGCCTTGAGTGTCTTTTCGCTCCATGAGCGAAAAGTAGAAATTCGCATCGCTCTATTCCGCTCCCATCCTCTGATACCACACCTACCACACTGTACAACATTTGGACGTGCCATTAGTGTCCATGATTTATTAAGTGGCAATTTAGCCTTTTGAACATTTGCCCTCACTCTGACATCATGCCCCTTGATGATGTCACTGCAGCTGAAGTCAAAATCATTGGTGACATGCAAGACAGAGCACGGCAAACATCTTTAGGCCGAGAGAAAATGTGAAGAAACATATTGTTAAAAATAGAGCCAGGGGCACGGGGAGTGATTTGATCGCGTATGACATGGCTTTCCAGAGACATCAGAACTCATTCTCATGTTAGCATGCTACGCACTGACTTTATAGACCAGATGACTGTGCAAACAGAGGCCTGGCATTTATCAAACATCATGAGTAGGAGGTTCAGAAGGAGTGTAATGCAATTAGCTCTCCACACACCAAATCACGTACATCATTAACAAAATACCAACACAACCCATCAAGAAGGCATTAGCTTCTCTAGCACACTCTTCTTCAAGACACAAGCCTAAAGTGTCAGTTTCCTTTTACTGCTTAGCAACCTATTTTATAATCTGAGAGGCATGACACTTTATTAGTAGAGTTAGCTTCTGTTACACCATTTTACAGATCTCTATGCATTTTGCCATGGAGGATCTTTCTTTCTCCAGTCTCTCTGAAAAGCTGAAAATATGATAATGACCTTTCCAGTTCATATATACCGTTATAGCTAGCAATCTCTCAGTACAATATGTACTTATTTCCACCAAACTTCCTTCCTACTGATCACATACATAGATTATTTAAGATTGTTTCCAATAGGAGGTATCCTGCTCGCTCCTTTAACCTTTGTATATTATATCTGCTTTTGAACATTTTTCACCCAGTCTTATTTACAATATATTATTCAACAATTACTTTGCACAGATGAAAAATTTAAAATGACACAATTTTAGTTTGACATGCAGTGGTATTTCACATTCCCCCCACGGTTTAACACTGGTAATCCCACTGTGCACATACCTCTTTGGGTCTTTTGGGGTAGGTGGTTTGATTCAGAAAACAAGCTGTCAGGCTGTGTATCCAGTCATGCTTACATTTGCAGTAAGTAGTCTTTGTGAAAGCTGAAGACATCTCAGTGAAGTTGAAATCAAATCATAAATCTAATGAATCATTTTGGACATTAACTGTGAAGGTTTCATTTGCTGTCATTTAAACATATAAATTCAATTAAAAAAAGACAATCACTTGATGGTCTAATTTTTTTTTTAAGATTAATTTTTTGGGGCTTTTCCGGCTATATTTGATAGGACATCTAGGTGAGAAAGGGGAGAGACACAGTTCGGATTTCAACCATAGACCTCTGCGTCGAGGCATAAACCTCAAAGTATATGTGTGCCTGCTCTACCCACTGTACCAACCCGGCCACACACCTGATGGTCTAGTTGAATATATAAGCAGAATGGGTAACCAGTCTGAAAGGTGTTGTAACAGTGTTATAACACAGTGTAAGCATCAAAAAGCTGTTTAAGAAGAAATTAAAGACAGAATGAAATGTTTATAACAAGAAATGGGTTCTCTGTCTAGAGGGTTGAAGCCAAAACTGGCTCTTAAAAATACAAAACAATTTTATTCTAACTTAAAGGCCACTAACAGAAGAACTCTGGAAAAAAAACCTTATATGTACTCTTTGCTGCCATCTTGTGTCTACAGTAGACTATCACTTTCATTTTTCTTCCTGTGTTGACTGTTAATGCCGAACATTTGATGCTTTTTTTGTCTCAGTGAACTGGAGGACTATGTGGACCATTTGCAACATAGCTCCGCCTCCAGTTCCAACCAGCTGTCAGTCACTCTGAGAGACGTGGAGGAGGGAGCAGTCAACCTGCGCAGGATTGGAGAAGCTCTGGCCATCCTTAAAGGTCGTGGGTTTGGGTTTTTTCAAGACAGGACAGAATCAAACAGTGTCTCTCTGTGTGTTACGGTGCAATGGATCAATACTTTGGATGTTAATGGAATCATCACATTTCATCCACATACAATTATTTGAAAGGGAGGTATTAATGTGATGTCGTTCATTATTTTTGTTTTGAGTCTAAAGCTAACAATTCCTACACTTGTAGATGTGAATGTAAAGGGTCACAGTGCATCAGCAGTTTTAAGTTTTTACAGAGTTTATTTTTTTCTCAATAGAGCATCTGTGGATCGTCCAGAGTATCCAGACTTAGTTATTTAATACAGCGAGCCCCATAAACATATTATCTGATTGCCTTTTATCTTAAAATGACTGCAAGCACTTGTGTGTTCCACTTACTGTAGACTGCACTTCTGGACTGTTTACCATGATACACTGTAAGCATTGTTGGGGAACGTTTCCATGGGAATGGCTCCATGCGAAGAAATTGATTGTATTTCTAACAATTGATTAATTGATTTTGAAATAGTTATGTTTATACAGAGTAAAGTTCATTTTTGATTGCATTGTGTCTCTGCTGTTTGGTTGTCTACCAGGTGAGTATCCAGAGCTGCAGGGGAAGATGCGCTCCGTGCTGAGGCTGGAGGTGGAGGCCGTGCGTTTCCTTAAGGAGGAGCCTCATAAGATGGACTCCATGCTGAAGAGGGTCAAAGACCTGACTGAAGGCCTCAGTCGTCTCCGCAGGTGCTCATAAACTTCGCACAGAAGTATTGTAACCGTGTCCATGTACGGACACAGCTCGCGGCTATTGGCCATATCCGGACACATCTGGTCTGACACACTTTTCAGTCTTTTCATTGTGCTTCTCCTGAGCGATCGCCCCCGAATTGCAAATAAAAGTAATTCATACATATCTAAGAATCTACATGACTTTTCATGTATCTACACGGATATTTACATGGCTAACTTGTATACGAAAGTAACTTTGATGAGAAAAAGCGGTAAGAATTCAGATGGCGGTAAAACTTTACATTCAAAGTGGAAATTAAGGAGCTTTTACTGCAGAATTTGGAGTTGTTGAAGCATACTATTTCATTGTGAATAAACAGAAGTACATTCCTGAATGAGTTGAAAACATTGATGTTAATATGTGGCAACTTGTTATTATGGTTAATACTCCTGATAACCAACAGCGCCCAGTGGTTTTAAGCGGGGAGATTGGGATGTCCATGTACGGCCAAGGGTAACGCATGCCTAATTAACTGGTATTAGCTTCACTTTGCTAGCTCTTGTTAAGACGGAGCTATATTAAATGGTTAAAATGACATTCCGTTAGAAAGTTAAGAAGTTTCACTTAAGTTTGACAACATTAAATCAACTGAAAACATCACAAGATAATTTATATTCGTATTCAAAAAGATACTCGGGTTGAACACAGTTCCGTTAAAACAGTTGTGTTTGGCAGGAGAATAATGCTGATGCGTATATAGCCATCTCTGTCCTCCATGGCATCAACAGGTATGTGTCAGAGTCAGCCACCCAAGCCAGACCAGCCCACGTGGAGCCTGTAAAGCCTGACCCGGGCCCCTTGAAGACCCAGAGCCCCCAGAGTTCCCCCAAACCCCAGCCTAGATCCTCGGTCAGACCTCCTCTGCCTAGCCCCTCCCTCTCTGGCAGTCAGGCGGGCTCAGCCTCCCCCAGCATGGCTCGCAGAATGAACACAGCAGCAGCCACAGTGATCCAGCCCTCCCAGCACCACCCCAGCCCCCCACTGACACCCACTCATGGACGAGACTCACCCACTGTGGCCAAGGTACAGCACTGGTGATTGGTCCATTCGCTGAATGATTATAACATTACAAAATGGGGGACTGTGTGCATAATAGGGCTGCACAATATGAGGAAAATATGCAATAACGTTATTGAATATCGCGATAACGATATTACTTGCGATAAATAAAATAGTGAAGTGTACTCTACTGCTTTCAGCATTCTGCTAAAATACATATAAAATAAACATATTGCTCGTTGAATTAAAAACAAATGAAAGGAGCGACATTCTTTTGTTGAACATTGAATTAAAAAAGCACCACAAAAAAAAAGAATGACAGCTACATTTTAACCCTCCTGTTGTCCTCGGGTCAAATTTGACCCCTTTAAAAAATTGTCTATATCTGAAATATGGGTTTCTTTTTAACCAAATTTCCACACAAAAAATGGATTGGATTCCTTACAACGCTCTTTGTAAATACTATTGATCACTTTCATTCCTTTTATCTTAACTATTAGAAAAATAATTCATAATTTCAGCTTTTTTTAACTCAAATATTAGGTATAATTCTATAAAAATGAGGGTTTTTGACCATGACTTCCAAAAAAGTAGTGTAAAACTAGTGGTAGTAAGGGGGTGTTAGTTCAAACTAAAACTAAAGTCTGAAAAAGAGACGAAAATGTCAAATTTTTGTCCGTTTTTGACCCGTGAGGACAACACAACCCTTGATATTTTCTTACTCAACTGAGTCAAAAAAATCTCATGAGTGTCCTTCGCGATAATTTGCAGCTTTTCACAATGTGTTCATTGCGCCTGTTGATGACAATAAATAAAACTATATTGTGCAGCCCTAGTGTATAAACAGATTCAGAACATGAGAAATGTTGTTGTGCTGTGAAGGTGAGTCCTCGCAGCAGAGAGGGCAGCCCTGCCCTGCAGAGGAGACCGGGGCCTCTGCAGTCACCAACACAGGAGAGCCCAGCTGACCGGACCACCATGAAACACTCACAGACACACACTGGGGTCAGTGTTAAATATATACTCACTTACTATATATACTCTTTGAATGTTTAGGCAATTAATGGTTTAAGCTCTAGGGATTACTCAAACTTTCAAATGTCAAATATTTTAAGAAGTGTGCCATCAATCTTTTTTTGACATCTGTTACTCACGCGTCTCACTGAACAGATACGCTACCCTTTTATTAAATGTCAAATCAATCCACGATGACATTACTCATTATATTTACGCTGGAGTTACATTCTCTTTAATGAATGTTTTTATCCCTCCTGTTGTCCTCGGGTCAAATCTGACCCATTTTCAAAAAGTTTCCATATCAGAAATGTGGGTTTCTTTTAACCTAATTTTAAAACAAAATAACATGAATGGTTTCATACAACGCTCTTCGCAAGTAAATTAAATGATCAGTTCACTACTTTCATTGATTTTGGGTGTTTTATTCATTTTTAAAGCATGTAAAGAAAAGTTGATAATAGAACGTTAAAAAACATAGGAAAATATGTCAAAAAAAGTGACAAAAACATGGGGAAAGCTTTAAAAAAAAAAAAAAACGTCCAAAAAGCGCGGAAAAATGTGACAAAAGTGTCCAACAAGACGACCCAGAAAAACTAAAAGTTGCACGGTCAAAAGGGTTAATTGTTATTTGTAACACAAGGGTTAATTGTTTTTAACTGCTCTTTAATATTTTAGAGGATAAAGTTTTTACAGGACTAAATATCCTTTATTAAAACATTAAATAGCCAAAAATTACACAATATTTCATGTAAGATTACAGCTAAATACTCGGTAATTATGGAAAATTACATCAAAGTTATTTTCCGTCACTTTCCAGGTTGTTATTGGCACCCCAGCTGCTGGAATATTAGTTTTTTCACCATTTTGTTTATAGTGTACTTTTATAACTAAATTGAGCCCACTTAGACGTTGTTAGCCTAGTAGATAGGCAAGTGAGTTCTCCTCCAGTTTCAGGCCTGATAATAGTTTTAAACAAACCCCCAGATATCATCAACCTGTGTGACTCTGTGTGTCCCCCTCAGGCTACAGAGAGACAAACTCCAGTGGGAAGTCTGAGTGTACAGACTGGCAGTACGAACCACTCTAGCACCAGCCAAGCCAAGCAGTCAGCCAGCTGTGACACCAGTCAGCCTCCACCCACCAACAACAACACAGACTGTGACCAGGTCCTCCAGGAAGCCGTGCCCAGCCTGATTAAGTCCACCCCCGATCTAAATGTGTCCGATACCAGAAAGGGTTGCTCTGATTCTGCCTCAGGACAGATCACCTCCACTGCATCAGAGTCGGAGCAGGACATGGCTCTGGACCCGACACTGCAAGGTAGACTCCAATTCACTGAAACCACATTGGCCATAATGCAACATCGCTTTCTTATTGTCATCCTGAATCTTTCCGATTTTTTCCTGTTAAGTTTGCTCGTACAAGTGTTCCTAGCCACATTCAGGAAGAACGGAGGATTTATTAACAACTACTCAACTGTACAAGTTTCAATACCTCATTAAGCTATCAAAATCATCAAATCCCAGCAACAAAATAGACGATAGGTGTTTTTGGAGAGCTAATCTCAGTACCAGTCTGTCCAGGTGATTTATTTAAATATGAATATAATTTTTTTTAACCAGTTTTGTGTGAATTTACTAAAGCATAATATAAATTTTTGTTAATCAAAGTGAAATAACAGAAAAAACGACTTATTCCAAACAAGGTAACATTTCGACCAACCATGCTAACTGCGGTGGATAGTCACTTTTCTAAGTTTTTTTTCGTAGTCATTTTTCTAAGATAGGACCTAAACATGTATATGTTGTGTATGTGTGTGTTTGTGCGTCAGCCTCAGTGGAGCAGCAGGCACTTCTGTCTGATTCCCAGGAAGACACACCTCAGCAGCTGAAGGATGAGGTGGACTCCACCCAGTTACAGCCCCCAGGCACAGGTATGATACCAGTTGGAACAGAGAAAACAAAACATAGCCATATGCAATAAGGATTTCCAGAACACATTATGGTACACACTCTCAATCGATCATTGGATAAGAAGTGGCTAAAGAGAGTCCTGATCCAGTATCTATATTTCCCTGTGACAGCAGCACTTCAGTGGTGCGGTACAGCACGAGCATGAGTTGGCTGCTGCGTATCTGTGTGTGATACTAAGTGGTTCACTTGCTTTTCATTTTTTTTTTAGAACTGGTCGACCCAGAACACAATGGGTTTAAACTTTTGAAGGCTGAGAAAATGCTGAGAAATGGGTCTGGCTTTTTACCAGTCAAACACTCAGCAAGACAGCCCATTCCTAAAATGCACAAAATGCGTATTTAAAATATACGTATAAATATATGTATATGTATGTAATTCAGGACCAGGTACATATCCTAATTATTTTCTCCCAAAGTAACTAAATGACAGATGACTTTGATGTTTGGATGTGTTTAGCTCCAGCAACAGCCTCAAGGCTTCCTGCAGCCGCTGTGAAGCCTCCTCTTTCAGCTCCTCTATCAGCTTTTACATCATCTGCTACCTTAGCTCCTCCATCAGCTGCTCCATCAGCTTCTCCCTCAGCTTCTCCATCAGCTGTTCCATCAGCTTCTCCCTCAGCTTCCCCATCAGCTTCTCCCTCAGCTTCTCCCAGCAACAGGCGGCCACAGGTGGAGAAACCCCGTCGCACCAGTGTTGACAAGGAGATTAAGCAGAGTCCTGAGAGGGCCGGCAAGTCTCCTCCTCCTCCTCCGCCTCCACGAAGGTTAGTTCATGACTAAAGATCACCAGCAGACCAGGCTTTCTGCCTGGCTTTTTAAAGTCAACTATAAATCACCTTAAATGCATTATTATTATTTTTTTTATTGTTTTCCCAGGTTCCATGCTGTCAATTCTGGTCTGACCACAGGACGCTCAGGAGAGGTGATTTTCACCACCAGGAAAGAGGCGGTTGGACCCCAGGTATGTGTGTTTGTGTGTGTGTGCGTGTGTGCGCATGCACGTGCTGGGCGTATAGCTAAAAAGACTATACATCTAAAAATCTGAGGAGACTTGAAATAAGTTGAAGTGACGTGAAAGCCTCCAGAGACTTTGATGAAGTTTATATCATTAGATACAGTACACGTCACAAAATAATGAAACTAGAAATTGTGCCCCGTCTTAAAAAATGGCGAAGAAGCAACAACAACTAAGTGGTGCATGTGTTCTTTGTTGTGTTTTTACATCATGAATCTGTTTAAGGATGAGGGTGAGAAAGAGCCGCCTGTGGTTCCTCAGCCCAAACCCCTAAGACAACCACCAGAGGTGAAACCCAAACCCCAGATATGTGCCCCTGCACATCTGGCTGGTTCCACCGCCACCTTTTCTACAGCCTCAGCACACAGGGAGGACGAGGGAGAGGAGGATGAGGAAGAGGAGGACAGTAAATTCATGAAAGAGCTGCAGGTATGTTATTCATTTGCTGCTCTTTAAAATTTAAGGAGATCAAATACTTAACCAGGGAAACTAGATGGTACTGTAGTCGGAGAGCAACACATGACTCATAGTGGCCTTTTGGGAAGTATGGCACACTGCTGATTTGATGAATATCATGCAGTTAAAATACATATTTGTATCTGCCCACGAACCCTCAAGTTAAATTTGGTATAATGAACACGATAAAGCTTCTGCCCTAAACCCTGTCTCCAAAACCTTAACCTTCCCCATGGACCCTCTTCCCTGTCACCCAGGTGTTTCAGCAGAAATGCACTGTGAGGAATGTAGGGAGCAGAGGTGTGGCTGAACTCCCAGCCTCTGATTTTCTGAACAGAGGGATGGAGTCTAAGGTAAAAAGAAAAGAAAAAACATCTAACAGTAGGCCTAATTATTAACAACTCAATATCCAGAACAGACCTTTTAACTCAAACCTTAAAATTTGGCTCCCTAAAGTTATGAGTGCATGTTTAAGAAAATCTGGAGACTTTTATTAAAGACAACATCAGAGTGTTCTGACAAAGCAGCCTACAAAAAGACTCCTCTGCCAGAAAAATATTGTTTTAATCCTCAATGAGTTAAAAATCTGGATTTGTGTTCTAATGTTAACCATTTCTAACTAAACTTAACGTATTGTGTCTTTAGGTAGTTCCTCAGTATCACATTTAATACAATAATAAATAATACAATAATAATAACAATAATAAATGAAATAAGTTGGGTTCTCACCTGGCTACAATGGGTGTGCTCACCTTGTTTGTAGTTTGCTGTGAATATGTTCCTGGTCCTAACTCACAACAGCTAATATTTCAGATTAACACATTTACATTGACTAATTGCTTCTATGTTGCTCTGTCTCTCTCTGTCCATCATTTATGTCAGTAACTTGTGCAGTACTCGTTTAAAATGTGTCAACATTCATAGTATAGTATGTTGAAAACATTGATGAAAAAGTCATAGCATAGTATGTTGAAATGGATTAAAAAACGTCATAATATAGTCTGTTGAAAAAAGTGATAACGATGTCATAGTATTGTATGTCAGAAAAACTGTTAAAAAAGTCATAGTATAGTATGTCAAAAATGTGGAAAAAAGTCATAGTATGGTATGTTAAAAAAGTCATAGTATAGTACGTCTAAAAAGTCCTAGTATAGTATGTCAAAAATGAAGAAAAAAAGTCCTAGTATAGTATGTTAAAAAAGTCATAGTATAGTATGTTGAAAATGGATTAAAAAAAAAAGTAATTGTATAGTATGTCAAAAAAGTCATAGTATAGTCATAGGATAGTATGTCAAAAAAGTCATAGTATAGTCATAGGATAGTATGTCAAAAAAGTCATAGTATAGTATGTCGAAAATGGATAAAAAAAAGTCCTAGTATAGTATGTCAAAAAAGTCATAGTATAGTATGTCAAAAAAGTCATAGTATAGTATGTCAAAAATGGATTAAAAAAAAGTCATAGTATAGTATGTCAAAAAAGTCATAGTATAGGATGTCGAAAATGGATTAAAAAAAAAGTCATAGTATAGTCATAGGATAGTATGTCAAAAAAGTCATAGTATAGTATGTCGAAAATGGATAAAAGAAAGTCCTAGTATAGTATGTCAAAAAAGTCATAGTATAGTATGTCAAAAAAGTCATAGTATAGTATGTCAAAAATGGATTAAAAAAAAGTCATAGTATAGTATGTCAAAAAAGTCATAGTATAGTATGTCAAAAACGGATTAAAAAAAGTCCTAGTATAGTATGTTGAAAATGGATGAAAACAAAGTCATAGTATAGTATGTCAAAAAAGCCCTAGTATAGTATGTTGAAAAAGTTATAGTATAGTATGTCGAAAATGGATAAAAACAAAGTCATAGTATAGCATGTCAAAAATGGATAAAAGACAATCCTAGAATAGTATGTCAAAAAAGTCATAGTATAGTATGTTAAAAAGGTCATAGTATAGTATGTTGAAAATGGATAAAAGAAAGTCATAGTATAGTATGTTAAAAAGGTCATAGTATAGTATGTCAAAAATGGATAAAAAAAAGTCATAGTATAGTATGTCAGAAAAGTCATAGTATAGTATGTCAAAAATGGATTAAAAAAAGTCATAGTATAGTATGTCAAAAAAGTCATAGTATAGTATGTCGAAAATGAATAAAAAAAGCCTTAGTAAAGTATGTTTAAAATGGATAAAAATAAGTCTTAGTATAGTATGTTGAAAATTAATAAAAAAAAGTCATAGTATAGTATGTCGAAAATGAATAAAAAACTCTTAGTATAGAATGTCAAAAAAGTTATAGTATAGTAGGTCAAAAAAGTCATAGTATAGTATGTTGAAAATGGTTAAAAAAAGTCATAGTATAGTATGTCAAAAAAGTCATAGAATAGTATGTCAAAAAAGTCATAGTATAGTATGTCGAAAATGGATAAAAAAAGTCATAGTATAGTATGTCAAAAAGGTCATAGTATAGTATGTTGAAAATGGTTTAAAAAAGTCATAGTATAGTATGTCAAAAAAGTCATAGTATAGTATGTCAAAAAAGTCATAGTATAGTATGTCGAAAATGGATAAAAAAAGTCATAGTATAGTATGTCCAAAATAGATTTAAAAAAGTCATAGTATAGTATGTCAAAAAGTCATAGTATAGTATGTCAAAAAGTCATAGTATAGTATGTCAAAAAAGTCATAGTATAATATGTTAAAAATGGATAAAAAAAAAAGTCATAGTATAGTATGTCAAAAAGTCATAGTATAGCATGTCGAAAATGGATAAAAACAAAGTCATAGTATAGTATGTCCAAAAAGTCATAGTATAGTATGTCAAAAAGTCATAGTATAGTATGTCAAAAAGTCATAGTATAGTATGTCAAAAAGTCATAGTATAGTATATCAAAAAAGTCATAGTATAGTATGTTGAAAATGGATAAAAAAAAGTCATAGTATAGTATGTCAAAAAGTCATAGTATAGTATGTCAAAAAAGTCATAGTATAGTATGTCCAAAATAGATTAAAAAAAGTCATAGTATAGTATGTCGAAAATGGAAAAAAATAAGTCTTAGTATAGTATGTCAAAAATGGATAAAAAAAAGTCATAGTATAGAATGTCAAAAAAGTCATAGTATAGTATGTCGAAAATGGATAAAAAAAGTCATAGTATAGTATGTCAAAAAAGTTATAGTATAATAGGTCAAAAAAGTCATAGTGTAGTTTATTGAAAATGGATAAAAAAAAGTCATAGTATAGTATGTTGAAAATGGATAAAAAAGTCATAGTATAGTATGTCAAAAAAGTCATAGTATAGTATGTCGAAAATGGTTAAAAAAAGTCATAGTATAGTATGTCAAAAAAGTCATAGTATAGTATGTCCAAAATAGATTTAAAAAAGTCATAGTATAGTATGTCAAAAAGTCATAGTATAGTATGTCCAAAATAGATTTAAAAAAGTCATAGTATAGTATGTCAAAAAGTCATAGTATAGTATGTCAAAAAGTCATAGTGTAGTATATCAAAAAAATCATAGTATAGTATGTCGAAAATGGATTAAAAAAAGTCATAGTATAGTATGTCAAAAAGTAATAGTATAGTATGTCAAAAAAGTCATAGTATAGTATGTCCAAAATAGATTAAAAAAAGTCATAGTATAGTATGTCGAAAATGGAAAAAAATAAGTCTTAGTATAGTATGTCGAAAATGGATAAAAAAAAGTCATAGTATAGAATGTCAAAAAAGTCATAGTATAGTATGTCGAAAATGGATAAAAAAAGTCATAGTATAGTATGTCAAAAAAGTTATAGTATAATAGGTCAAAAAAGTCATAGTGTAGTATATTGAAAATGGTTAAAAAAAGTCATAGTATAGTATGTTGAAAATGGATAAAAAAGTCATAGTATAGTATGTCAAAAAAGTCATAGTATAGTATGTCGAAAATGGTTAAAAAAAGTCATAGTATAGTATGTCAAAAAAGTCATAGTATAGTATGTCAAAAAAGTCATAGTATAGTATGTCCAAAATGGATAAAAACAAAGTCATAGTATAGTATGTCAAATAGTCATAGTATAGCATGTCGAAAATGGATAAAAACAAAGTCATAGTATAGTATGTCAAAAAAGTCATAGTATAGTATGTCCAAAATAGATTTAAAAAAGTCATAGTATAGTATGTCAAAACGTCATAGTATAGTATGTCAAAAAAGTCATAGTATAGTGTGTCAAAAAGTCATAGTATAGTATGTCAAAAAAGTCATAGTATAGTATGTCGAAAATGGATAAAAAAAAGTCATAGTATAGTATGTCAAAAAAGTCATAGTATAGTATGTCGAAAATGGATAAAAAAAAGTCATAGTATAGTATGTCAAAAAAGTCATAGTATAGTATGTCCAAAATAGATTTAAAAAAGTCATAGTATAGTATGTCAAAAAGTCATAGTATAGTATGTAAAAAAAGTCATAGTATAGTATGTCGAAAATGGAAAAAAATAAGTCTTAGTATAGTATGTCGAAAATGGATAAAAAAAAGTCATAGTATAGTATGTCAAAAAAGTTATAGTATAATAGGTCAAAAAAGTCATAGTGTAGTATATTGAAAATGGATAAAAAAAAGTCATAGTATAGTATGTTGAAAATGGATAAAAAAGTCATAGTATAGTATGTCAAAAAAGTCGTAGTATAGTATGTCGAAAATGGTTAAAAAAGTCATAGTATAGTATGTCAAAAAAGTCATAGTATAGTATGTCGAAAATGGATAAAAACAAAGTCATAGTATAGTATGTCAAAAAAGTCATAGTATAGTATGTCCAAAATAGATTTAAAAAAGTCATAGTATAGTATGTCAAAAAGTCATAGTATAGTATGTCAAAAACTCATAGTATAGTATGTCAAAAAAGTCATAGTATAGTATGTCCAAAATAGATTTAAAAAAGTCATAGTATAGTATGTCAAAAAAGTCATAGTATAGTATGTCGAAAATGGTTAAAAAAGTCATAGTATAGTATGTCAAAAAAGTCATAGTATAGTATGTCGAAAATGGATAAAAAAAAGTCATAGTATAGTATGTCAAAAAAGGATAAAAAAAAGTCATAGTATTATGTCAAAAAAGTCATAGTATAGTATGTCCAAAATAGATTTAAAAAAGTCATAGTATAGTATGTCAAAAAGTCATAGTATAGTATGTCAAAAAGTCATAGTATAGTATGTCAAAAAAGTCATAGTATAGTATGTCCAAAATAGATTTAAAAAAGTCATAGTATAGTATGTCAAATAGTCATAGTGTAGCATGTCGAAAATGGATAAAAACAAAGTCATAGTATAGTATGTCAAAAAAGTCATAGTATAGTATGTCCAAAATAGATTTAAAAAAGTCATAGTATAGTATGTCAAAAAGTCATAGTATAGTATGTCAAAAAAGTCATAGTATAGTATGTCAAAAAGTCATAGTATAGTATGTCAAAAAAGTCATAGTATTGTATGTTAAAAAAGTCATAGTATAGAATGTCAAAATGGTTAAAAAAAAGTCATAGTATAGTATGTCAAAAAGTCATAGTATAGCATGTCGAAAATGGATAAAAACAAAGTCATAGTATAGTATGTCAAAAAAGTCATAGTATAGTATGTCAAAAAGTCATAGTATAGTATGTCAAAAAAGTCATAGTATTGTATGTTAAAAAAGTCATAGTATAGAATGTCAAAATGGTTAAAAAAAGTCATAGTATAGTATGTCAAAAAGTCATAGTATAGCATGTCGAAAATGGATAAAAAAAAAAGTCATAGTATAGTATGTCGAAAATGGATAAAAAAAAGTCATAGTATAGTATGTCAAAAAAGTCATAGTATAGTATGTCAAAAAAGTCATAGTATAGTATGTCAAAAAGTCATAGTATAGCATGTCGAAAATGGATTAAAAAAAAGTCATAGTATAGTATGTCAAAAAAGTCATAGTATAGTATGTGCAAAATAGATTAAAAAAAGTCATGGTATAGTATGTCAAAAAGTCTTAGTATAGTATGTCAAAAAGTCATAGTATAGTATGTCAAAAACGTCATAGTATAGTATGTCAAAAAGTCATAGTATAGTATGTCAAAAAAGTCATAGTATTGTATGTTAAAAAAGTCATAGTATAGTATGTCGAAAATGGATAAAAAAAGTCATAGTATAGTATGTCAAAAAAATCATAGTATAGTATGTCGAAAATGGATAAAAACACAGTCATAGTATAGTATGTCAAAAAAGTCATAGTATAGTATGTCAAAAATGGATTAAAAAAGTCATAGTATAGTATGTCCAAAATAGATTTAAAAAAGTCATAGTATAGTATGTCAAAAAGTCATAGTATAGTATGTCAAAAAGTCATAGTATAGCATGTCGAAAATGGATAAAAACACAGTCATAGTATAGTATGTCAAAAAAGTCATAGTATAGTATGTCAAAAATGGATTAAAAAAGTCATAGTATAGTATGTCCAAAATAGATTTAAAAAAGTCATAGTATAGTATGTCAAAAAGTCATAGTATAGTATGTCAAAAAAGTCATAGTATAGTATGTCCAAAATAGATTAAAAAAAGTCATAGTATAGTATGTCAAAAAGTCATAGTATAGTATGTCAAAAAAGTCATAGTATAGTATGTTAAAAAAGTCATAGTATAGTATGTCGAAAATGGATAAAAAAAAGTCATAGTATAGTATGTCAAAAAAGTCATAGTATGTCAAAAAAGTCATAGTATAGTATGTCAAAAAAGTCATAGTATAGTATGTCGAAAATGGATTAAAAAGTCATAGTATAGTATGTCAAAAAAGTCATAGTATAGTATGTCAAAAGTCATAGTATAGTATGTCAAAAAAGTCATAGTATAGTATGTCAAAAGTCATAGTATAGTATGTCAAAAAAGTCATAGTATTGTATGTTAAAAAAGTCCTAGTATAGTATGTCGAAAATGGATAAAAAAAAGTCATAGTATAGTATGTCAAAAACGGATTTAAAAAAGTCCTAGTATAGTATGTCAAAAAGTCATAGTATAATATGTCGAAAATGGATGAAAAAAGTCCTAGTATAGTATGTCAAAAAAGTCCTAGTATAGTATGTCAACAATGGATAAAAAAAGTCCTAATATAGTATGTCAAAACAGTCATAGTATAGTATGTCAAAAAATGTCATAGTATTGTATGTCAAAAAAGTCATAGTATAGTATGTCGAAAATGGATTTAAAAAAAAGTCATAGTATAATATGTCAAAAATTGATTAAAAAAAAAGTCATAGTATAGTATGTCGAAAATGGATTAAAAAAGTCATAGTATAGTATGTCGAAAATGGATTAAAAAAGTCATAGTATAGTATGTCAAAAATGGCTGTAAAGTACATTTTGAGTTTTATTGACACCCATAAGACTAGAACACACAACTTTACTACTAAGCATTCTCTTATCACCTTAAGCTATCTGACCTGACAGAAATGTTTTGTTTTTAGCCATATTTCTCTCCATCACCTAGTATATTGGCCTGCAAAACTCAATGAAACATAAGATTCGAACACACAACCTTATGTCTACCAAGCATTCTCTTATCACCCTAAGCTATCTGACCTGACAGGAAAGACTAGTTTTTAGCCATATTTCTCTCCTTCACCTAGTATATTGGCCCGCAAAACTCAATGAAACATAACATTTGAACACACAACCTTCTGTCTTTCAAATATTCTTCTATCTCTCTAAGCTATCTGACCTGAAAAAACATTTATGAATTTCCAAAAAGAGAGCGCTGTTTTTTGCTTCAGGGGCGCATGTCCTGATTTCATGCAGGAAGTAAATACAAGAAACAAGGGTCATGTTTGCAGGGTTACAAACGAAGAGCTCTGTTTTGGGGAACTCATGAGATAATAATAAATAATGACTCATTAATTCAGAAAAATAGGATCAGTTTCTTGTTTTATTTTCAGAGATAACTTTTTCTCTGTCAAAATGGATAAAAAAAAGTCTTAGTATAGTATGTCAAAAAAGTCATAGTATAGTATGTCGAAAATGGATAAAAAAGTCATAGTACAGTATGTCAAAAAAGTCATAGTATAGTATGTCAAAAAAGTCATAGTATAGTATTTCTGAAAGATTTTGGAAAAAATATCATTGTATAGTATGTCAAAAGTTCATTTATGTCTTAAAACCAACCGGTTGGGAAATAGACTGACAGGAACACAACCTTATAACTTTATCAATAAGAAGTGTTTATGGATGTAAAGTAAATTTTGAGTTTTATTGCCACCTATAAGACTAGAACACACAACCTTCCGTCTACCAAGCATTCTTGTATCACCCTAAGCTATCTGACCTGACAGGAATTGTTTGTTTTTAGCCATATTTCTCTCCTTCAGAGAGCGCTGTTTTTTTTTGCTTCAGGGGCGCATGTCCTGATTTCATGCAGGAAGTAAATACAAGCAGAAGGGTCATGTTTGCAGGGTTACAAACGAAGAGCTCTGTTTTGGGGAACTCATGAGATAATAATAAATAATGACTCATTCATTCAGAAAAACAGGATCAGTTTCTTGTTTTATTTTCGGAGATAACTTTTTCTCATGTAAATAAGATATATTATTTGCAAAATCACCAGTAAGCTGCAACACCTCAATAGCTTAATGTGTTACATCATTGACTGTCATGTGGAAGACTCAGGTTTGGATCCCCACTGGAGAAAATCTAATTATTTATCCAAGCCACCTTCCTGTTAAACTGACACAACTTCCTGTTCAACTGAAATGCCTTTCAAGAAAAATTCATAATATAGCATGTCGATAAAGTTATTTAAAAAGTCGTGGTGTAGGATTTTAGAAAAAATTGGTGAAATGTCATAGTATATGTCGAAATATTTATTGAAAAAGTCATAGCATAGTATGTCGAAAAAAGTCATAAAATTCATAACATAGTATAAAAAAAAAAGTCATAGTCGAAAAAATTGATAAAGTCAGTATGTGGAAAAAAGTGATTAAAAAAATCCTAGTATAGTATGTCGATAAAATTCATAGCATAATATGTCAAAAATGGTTAAAAAAAAGTCATAGTATAGTATGTTAAAAAAGTCATAGTATAGTATGTTAAAAAAGTCATAGTATAATATGTCGAAAATGGATTAAAAAAAAAGTCATAGTATAGTATGTTAAAAAGTCATAGTATAATATGTCAAAAAGGATTAAAAAAAGTCATAGTATAATATGTCAAAAAGGATTAAAAAAGTCATAGTATAGTATGTCAAAAAGTCATAGTATAGCATGTCAAAAAGTCATAATATAGTATGTTAAAAAGTCATAGTATAGTATGTCAAAAAAGTCATAGTATAGTATGTCGAAAATGGATTAAAAAAAAGTCATAGTATAGTATGTTAAAAAAGTCATAGTATAGTATGTCAAAAAAGTCATAGTATAGTATGTCAAAAAAGTCATAGTATAGTATGTCAAAAAAGTCATAGTATAGTATGTCAAAAAAGTCATAGTATAGTATGTCGAAAATGGATTTAAAAAAAGTCATAGTATAATATCTCAAAAATGGATTAAAAAAAAAGTCATAGTATAGTATGTTAAAAAGTCATAGTATAGTATGTCAAAAAAGTCATAGTATAGTATGTCGAAAATGGATTTAAAAAAGTCATAGTATAGTATGTTAAAAAAGTCATAGTATAGCATGTCAAAAAAGTCATAGTATAGTATGTCAAAAAAGTCATAGTATAGTATGTCAAAAAAGTTATAGTATAGTATGTCGAAAATGGATTAAAAAAAAGTCATAGTATAGTATGTCAAAAAAAATTATAAAGTCAGTATGTGTAAAAAAGTCATAAAAGTTATAGTATAGTATGTCGAAAAAAAGTGATAAAAAAGCCATAGTATAGCTTGTTGAAAAAGTCATAAGATAGCATGTAGAAAAAAATTATGAAGAAGTCATGGCATAGCATGTGAATTCTTTTTTATAAACAGTCATAGTATAGCTGACCTGACAGAAACATTCAGTGTTTCGCCATATTTCGCTCTTTCACTTAGTATATTAGTCCTCAAAACCCACTGAAACATATAAGATTTGAACAAACAACCTTCTGACTTTCAACCATTTTCACATCGCTCTAAGCTATCTGAGCTGACAGAAACAGCTATGAATTCCCAAAATGAGAGATCTGTTTTTTTGCTTCTGTGGCGCATGTCCTGATTTCATGCAGGAAGTAAATACAAGGAAGAATGGTCATGTTTGCAGGGTTACAGACATAGAACTCTGTTTTCTGGAACTCATGAGATAATGACTCATTAATTCAGAAAAACAGTATCAGTTTTTTGAGTGTTTTGTCAAGTAAATAAGAATAAAATGATATATGTATTTCAAAAACAACTGTAACTAGTGATAACTGGATAGCTCAATGAGTTATATCCTTGACTGTCACGCGGGAGCCTCAGGTTTGGATCCCAGTCGGGGAATGTCAAAGTACTTATCCTAGGCACCTTTCTCCCAAACTATGTTGAAGTATGAGTATGTTGAAAAATGTGATATAAAGTCATGGTATAGTGTGTTGAAGAAGGTGGGAAAAAAATCACAGTTAATTGAAAAATGTCATATTGTAGCTTTTCAGAAAAAAGTCATAGTATAGCATGTTGCAAAAATTTATTAAAAAAATTCATAGTATGTTGACAAAAATCATATTATAGCTATATATAAAATTGACTAAAAAGTCATGGTATAGTGTGTCAAAAGAAGTCATAGTAAACTGTGTCGAAAAAAGTAATAAAATCCTTGTATATTATGTTGAAAATGGATTAAGAAAGTC
The DNA here is from genome assembly GCA_013375575.1 of Percina caprodes. Lineage (NCBI taxonomy): Eukaryota > Metazoa > Chordata > Actinopteri > Perciformes > Percidae > Percina > Percina caprodes. Next base: position 1,387,564 of record JABXJD010000071.1, read on the forward strand.
ATAGTATAGTATGTTGAAAAAAAAGTATGTGAGATCATGCAAACTCCACGCAAATAATGCCAGCCCAGAGTTGAAAAAGTGATAACATGTAACAGTATAGTCTGGCAGAACATTTTGAAAAAACATTAAAAAGTCATTATAGTATGTCAAATATGAATGTCAAGTATGTCAAATATGGATAAAAAGACATAGTATAGTATGTCTAAGAAGTGATAAAAGAAGTAATAGTATAGCATGTGTAAAAATAAAATAGCCATTATATAGTATAGTATAATATAGTATAATATATGATTCTACTGATATAAATCAGAACATCATGACACTAAACTTGTGCTACCTTTGTGTAATCTCTTCGTCTTGAAAAACATAGTAGCCACGGGTCAGATTAACTCTTCCATCACTGTGTCAAAACTTGATAATATTGTTACGTTTAGGATGTTTAGGACATTTATCGTGACATTTCAGATGGGGACAAACCATTAACACAACTTGATGGTAGGCCCAAACTGCCAATAGGAAAAGTGTTGTGAAAACTACCCTTAACATCTTTTGCCCTGGCAGTGCCTCTTGCATTGTCTTTCTTGCTCTTTGGATTAATAACCTTCAGCTCGCCACCCTGCTTTTGGCTTCTCAAGTCTTTCATATCATTTTAACTGGGCTCGATCACGCTTTGCCTGAGCAGACACACACTCACATTATAGTACTGCACACATACACACAACCCTTGCCTGTATAGGTAATAGGTACAAAGACACAAGAATGCTTATATGAACACTAGTTGACTATAACAATACTGGAGAAACAATGGACATGTATTTTAAGTAATACTGGGATATAAAACACAAAATTTAATATTTTTCAGGTTAAGTGTTTAATCTTGCTGTTTCTAATCATAGGTGACTACAGAACTGTCAAATTATAATGATTTGCCAGGTGGAAATAAGCAATGGAAAAAAGAAGTGAGGACATCTACCGATCTAAAGATTTCAGAGTCAGCAACATCTGACCACCACTCAGTTTCTCAGATGGTAATAACAGATGTCCGCCCTCATAAATTCATAACAGCAGTTGGACTGGAAGGACACATTGAAGTAAAGAAAGACAATGTCAATCCTGATAAGAAAGAAACAGAGGAGAATGAGCTGAAACACTTGCCTTCCTCAAACTGTGCAAGAGTAGAGAAGGCACTGGTACCCCCACCTGTTGCTTTACAAGATGTTCAGATTGTCCAGAAGAATGAGGAGGTACCAACACCAACCCAAAAGAAAGCAGAGAAGATGGAGGTACTTGCGGTGACAACTTCACAAAAACAAACTAATCTTAGTGTGAAAAGTTCTGATCAGATTAATAAGGAGGTTGTTGGACAGGTGTGCTCCCCAACCGCAGCAGAAAAGAAGGTCAAGTTGACAACAGTTGTTACTCTTCAAAAAGAAAAAAATCAAGCTACTGACACAAATCCTGAGCAGACAAATGAAAAGTCTGTCAAAGAGGTACCAGCTGAGAAGAAGTCAAACCTGATGGTGGTTGTAACTCTACATAAAGAAAACACTCCAGAGGATTGCTTGATAGATATTGAGCAGGATAAGTCTCTGAGCTCAGACCTGGAGTGTGTAGCTTCTTCTCCTGTCCTTAAACCTTTACCCCAGAACCCGGAGGCAATGGTGCAGCTATCCAGGGACCAATCACAATACACAGAAGAAGGAGGAACCCTGAGCCCCGATATTTGGGACAATGAGGGACCTCCTCCTCCACCACCTCCAACTGGTAAAATGAGCCTTAGAATATCCAAGACCAGGAGTCCTATAGTCCGGACACAGCCCCAAGAGGAAGACCTAGCCGAAATGACCGCAGATGGGGACAGCACCGGTGAACCCATTTATCTGGGTTTCCAGGATAGTGATGACTCTGATAAGAAACCTATTATTATTTTCCTGAATGAGCCAATGGACATTCAGTCAGCCTACAAGCGTCTGTCTACCATCTTTGAATGTGAGGAAGACTTTAATGGGATTCTCTTTCCAGATAATTTTGTGGAGGAAAAGGAGACAATGCAGGATGAAGAGAATCAGGACATAAGAAAAATGTGCATCACTGAATCAAATATTGGCTTAGACCTTAAAGACTTCACAGGAAATGGTCAGATGTCTCTACATATGCAACATCAAAGAACTTCAGGGCATAATGGCTCAATTTCTGAAAACCAAGACCAGGATGAACCAGAATCGCCTAGAAAGCCAGAGACCAAAAGGAAATTTAAATTTAAGTTTCCCAGAGACAAACTGGCTGCAATTAGCCAAGCCATTCGAACAGGGACAATCAAAACAGGAAAGAAGACTCTTCAGGTTGTTGTCTATGAGGAAGAGGAGGAGATAGCATCGGACAGAACGTCAGCTAAGACGACCAAGAAGAAGACGAAAGAATCAAAGAGGTTTGAGACCAACAGTACCAAACAATTGAACTTGGGTGAAGGCAATATCTGTGACAGAGACATCAAGGTCTCCTCTCCCATTGATACCAGACACTCAAAGTCACGTAGCCAGAGGAAGGAGCTCTGCAAAACTACGCTCAACTCTATTGACAGTCTGGAAGAGTCCATTAAACAGTTGGAAATCAGTGTGGGTAGTATGTCTGCCCCTTCCTCCCCGTCCTGCAGCATTGTGTCTTCACTTCCTCAGTCCACCGGGTCTTCCGTTGACTCCACTGACAGAGCTCAGCTTAAAGACAAAGCCAAACGAGAAAGGGAGAGAAGCCCGTCCAAGAGGCCAGCCTCTCAGATCCTCAAAGGCCCAAATCCACCTCAGAGTAAGAGGGCCAAAGCACAGCCTCCACACGACACTGGGAAAACCTCCACCAAGAAACAGGTCTGGTGTTCCTCTGCCTGTGGAGCTCGCTTGCTTCAGTGATAATGGGCTGGTGGTGGGCTCTCTGCTCTGACTGTCTGACTCTTATGACACATATGTTCTGTGTTCTATGAAGGGCTTAAAGTGGGCGGGAACAATCCAAAACATTAATCTAATTTCCAGTTGCATTTTCATTAATGTACCCCATAAAATAACGCCAAATATCCATATTCATTCTCAGCCGCACACTCGCCTTGAGTTCATGAACAAGGCAAGTGTCTGTGGTGAGTTCAAGTCTGGAAAAAAAAGTTGGACAATCTCTCGTAAAGTTTGTTGAACAGGTAGTGAACGGCCTGGTAACGTGCTACAAAATCTGTGTTTTCAGCTGACCTAGACAGAGAATATTCAGTTAAAATAGGTGATGCTTTCATGGCCGTCATTGTCCTCCGTAAAGTTAGCTGGAATTGAATGTAGCCCGTTGTGTTTAATGTGGAGTGACTGTGTTGGACTCTGCTTGTCAATTCAATTCAATTCAGGGTTAGGGTTAGTATCAATTCATAACAAGAGTTATCTCGAGACACTTTACAGATAGAGGAGGTCTAGACCACACTCTATAATTTACAAGTACCCAACGGTTTTAGTAGTTCCCTCCAGAGTAAGCAACAGTGCGACAGTGAAGAGGAAAAACTCCCTTTTAGGAAGAAACCTCAGACAGACCCAGGGTCTTGGTAGGCGGAGTCTGACAAGGCCGGTAGGGGTTGTAATGAACAGTGGCAATAACAGTCACAGTAAAAGATAATGGAACAGTTACTAAAAATAGTAGATTGTAGGAGTTCATGGCATAGCAGGGCACTGCACCGCATTACAAGGCACAGCAAGATGTAGCAGGACGTAGCAGGGTACCACAGAGCGTAGCAGGACGTAACAGGGCATCGCAGGACGTGTAGCAGGACCACAACACAGCTGCAACCGGGATTTTGGAGCCTCCTTGATCCAAGGAAACTTGTCAGTAACCGGTCTTATGGTAACTTAGGCCTTGTGTCATCTGATTCATTTGACATGCAGTTAACAAACCAGTCTTAGTAGTAAGAACTCATCTTCTTGCATTTGCTCCTGTGGACAGAGAATTTTAGAGTGGAATTTGGTCCCACTGTACAAACGTTAGGTTCAGCCCGCTAGTTGATATACGTACGAGTCTGTCTGTTCCCAAAACTTCCCTAACTTCTCTCTGTTATTTTCCTCCCTTGTATGAATTGCTTTTGCAAAAGTAAAAACCTTTTCAGCTCATGCAGATTGACTTTTGCCTCAGTTCACATCACCCTTCACACATTTCCTGTCTGTTTGCATCCAATCACATCTTTGATAAATTGACTTACTGTTTGCCCATTTCAACCAGCATTGATGACTGATATACCCCACTACGCACACTAATGCACATGTTCCCTACATGTGCTGCTGTGGTTTAACAACTTGGAAACAATGATGTCATCTTTGCTTCTTGAATCTGATGCTGTATCCTCCTACATGTTTTTTTATGTTATTTTATTTTTTTAAATAAGACCGTCCCAGCCAACCGATACTAACTAACCCTGTGATTATGCATCTCCTTGCTAGACCTCCAGCAGCAGCGCCAGCTCTTCTGCTCAACGACTCCATACCAAGTCTAGCCCCTCGCCCTCTTCTGGCTCGCCAGAGAAGACAGCTAAGGGCCAGCAGCAGGCCACCCAGAAGCAGGTAAATGAACTCTGAGAGACCTGAGTCAGCTTACTGATAAGGGATTACTGTAATGCTGCAACAAATGGCCACTGGATTTGTGTTACTCATATTGCAAGGTTAGGGTTAGTCATCAACCTTTGACCTTTTGTTGTCAAGTATCAGTACATTCAACAACATAATCCTCCCGTCATCATAAGTTAAAGGAAATCAATAATTAATAATGTTTCCACTTTAAAGAAATCATCTGAAACTTCAGGTGGATTCTGCTTACCATGAAGTTATATAAATATTCAAATCCAGGTAGACTCATGAGACATGAGTTCACCCTCTGAGTTCGTCCCTGAAATATACAATCAGCAAGCAGAAACTTGGGGTTAAGTCATGTGGAATGAATCTGTGTAAATTGCTATTTCATTTGAGATAAATAACTTAGATGAGGATGAACTGTGTACCGTTACTTGTCTGTTATTATTCTTATATATTAACAATTAGTCATTAGCTTGGAAAAAGAGTGATTGCAGTGAGTTTTTAAATGTATTGAGCTTATTTCTGCAATGGTGCATATCTGTCTTATCTCGTGTGGTCTATCTCCAGTTATATCTGTCTGTGCATGTTCCTCTTCACCTTGGCTCCCTTCTTTCAGCATACACTCCCTGATTTTGTGACTTAGCTATTGTTTTAGAAACTCAGCCCAGTTGACAGTGGAGTTTCTGGATCAGAGAGTGGATCTTGACCTGCATGTAACCTGCATGTTCACTGTGTACACGCGTTCTTCATCTGGCAGTGAGTTGTGGAAATATTACCCGGGTGTCAAAAACTCTCAAAACCTCTTGTTCCTCAAACAAGGACACAGAAAGCCACCATTTACAAATATTGATAATCCAGTTGAAACCTCCGTCATTGATTACCCTCATATTTATGTCTCATCAAAGTATATGTCGTCGTGTCAGTACTGCATGTATGTTGTGGTCGGTGGCACCACTGTTTAGAGAGTTTAAACATGTCTTTCATAACAAGTTATAATAATAATAATAATAATAATAATAATAATAATAATACAAAACAAGTTATTCTGAAAGTATTTTATGTCTGTTAATCATTTCTGTCACAGACATTTTGTTTGTACATGAACTTTACTGTTTCCAGGCTGATCCTGATTCATTTAAGACAAATAGCACTGCATTAGGTCAGTCATGCGTGCTACTACTATGTCTTTGGCCAGTATAGAATGAACAATAACTAAAGAAGAAAAATGTTTCTTAGGGATTATGTTAAACAGATAAGTGAGAATGGGCTTAAGCTGTAATCTGACACACTTTGCCCAGGGCTTTAATGGCATACACCCAGAGGTCAACAACGATTGGATTGGTACATGAGACACCTTATCAAGATGTTCCGTTAATCAGCAGGAAACTGTTCAGTGGCTGATTATCCTGGGAGTCAGTGTGTAGGCAACCAAATATTCGTAACAACTAGCTACTGCCAGCTTTTAATGCTAAAAAAAACAGCCACCAAATGACAATGAAAAGAGGGGGGCAAATTCAAATCCTACACATTGTTATTTTAAATATGTGTGGACTATGTGGTATAAATGCAGCAATATTAAATATATAAAAGTACATTTGGCCATATTTTTAGTAAAGCAACAATTCAGTGTAATTAAGTGTTTATAGCTGTGGCATTGCATCTTTTAGTTAAGGCAAGGATATAAAGGCTTCTTTCACCACTGTACAGTTATTTTGATCTCAGCCCGCTCTGTGACGGCAGGCTGTGATTGGCCAACCGCTGTAACCTCTGACCTTTAGACGGGTCTGACGACACATCGCAAGAACTAGTTTCAAGCTTTCCCAGGTCTGAAGTTAAATCAGAGCTACTGGCCTCATCTGCTTTGTAGGGGCGTTTTCTCTGGGCCACTTTGTGGTGTGAGATGAGTGGACTGTATCATTTCTAGATTTCTAGATTGGCTGGCCAAAGCCATAGAAGTAACATTTATGAGTGTTCTTCTCTTTTTCCTGTAAGCTGTGTGTTGTTGGCTTTGACTTGCGGTATCCCGTGATGTCTGTTTACAGGCGGACGGCAGAAGCAGTAGAGCAGCCGGGGATAGTAGCCATTCGCTCGTTGCATTGCGTGCCTCTAAGATCCCAGCCTTGTGCCATAGCTCTGGCAAACACCCGTCTGCCTCTCTGTCCACTCCTCACTGCTCAGACACCACCGAACTCTCCTCCTCCTCTTCCTCCTCTGCTTCTTCCCCCTCTTCTTCCTCCACCCCCTCTTCAGGGAAAGACTCTCTTCTGTCTCCGCCTTCAAAGTGTGCCTCCCGTCCCTCTTCTGCTTCCTCCGCCCAGCCTTCCAGGCAACAGGCTTCTCTGTGTCCCCTCTCCGCTTCCTCTACGGTGAAGAACACGTCAGAATCCCCGCCTCGCTCCCCCTCTCTGTCCTCGCCTTCCTTTTCTGTCACCGCTCCTCCTCACAAATCTTTTATCCCGTCTCTGAATCTGAGTCGTCTCCTCCCCTCATCCAGCCACGTCTTGTCGCCATCCCACGCTAGCGTCAGTCTGGCCCAACACGGGCCCAGCAGCGGCAGCGGCGGCAGCAGCAAACGCCAGCACCACCTGACCCTCACCGCCACTTCCAGCGCCGCCCTCGCCTCCCAACACAGCTACTACACTTCATCCGTCTACTCCTCATCCTCGCCCTCCTCGTCCTCCACCTCCTCCTCTCTGTCCCCGACCTCCTCTTCCTCCTCCCCTCCTTCCCCATCCCCATCCCCCTCCTCCACTCTCATCCCCGCCGTGGCAAGTCACGGGGTGAGGAGCGTCCGATTGTCGGCGTCCAACCCCAACTCTCCGGGCCGCAGCAGGAAACGCGGTGGGAGACACGCTGGCCAAGTCCTGCGCACGGCGTCGGCCTCTAAGGACACGGCGTGATGTACTCATCTACCATTCAGGCTTTCAAAAAATATGTAAGTGCAGCTTACACATGATGACAAAAGAAGCTAAATTGCACTTTGTTCCTACAGCAATATTGTGTGATGTTTACCTTTTGCCCTTTTTGGATGGGTTGTGGACAAAGACATGGCTGGGAAAAATGCACCGACCGATACATGGCCTGGTTAACAATATTGGCCGGTTTTAGCTTATAAATATTTCTTTTTATCGCCGCATGTGTCAGTTGATAAATAACAAAGTGAAGCACAGGCATACCAAAGATACATTTAGGTCGTATAAAACTAGCACTGTTTATTTGAGTTTTTCTATACAGAGAGAGTGAAGGAGATGTCTGTAAGGCAAAACAATTAATTCATATGGCACAATTCATTCACAAAGGCCATTAAAAGTGCTTTACATAAGCATACAAAGAAAAATATAACAACATTTTGTATACTCTGACACAGAACTGAGAGGAGAGCTAAGTTGTAACAAAAAAACATACATATTTATTTAAGAAAAACAACTTGCGTGCCTGTGCACAAGGCCTCTGATCCTTTAAATAAGTGACAATCCTTATCAAATGTTTGTGTAAAAATTAATATCAGCTGACATTTCATCCAAAACGATGAGTCAGCCTCAAAAGTCTCTCTAGTCCCCCGTGTTATTAGTATGCCAGCAGCAGCAAGGATAGCACCTGTTTTTCTATCATAGCTGTCAGAATGGAAAAGAAAAACTCCCGGCCTTCATCCCAGCTTTGTAAGATAATATGTATAAAGATGGGGGATTTATAACAGCGGAGGCTTGGCGACGCTTGATAAATATAAATAACGCACGTTTGTGAATGGATCCCCGGGGAATCATAGAGCAAGCAAGCACAATAAAGCCACACCACAACTACCAAAATAAGTCGTGGTGACCACAATTGGATGTTCAGGAGCCGACTGCCAATCTTCCCGTCGAATCGCATACGATTGGCTGTACCAACAAAAAGGGGGCACTGCATAAAAGAAATTGGCAAATACTGTATTACAGTAAGACATACGCTGCAGTGCTAGAGCTGATGAGGTTCCAGTAGTTCTTCAGGAGAGAAATCTAGTCAAATAGCACATTATTATTACATATACTGTACATTTTCCAACAACCTTCTCGGCCTTTTCCACAACCCCTCCCCCAAAGCTTTTGTCAGTTTCTTTGACGCTTCTCTGGTGGACCCAGCCATGCAACAGAGCACACCTTCAGCTGTGTGTTTTGATATTTTGGAGTGGATGTTTTCAGAGTACCTGGACTCAAACTGCTTGCAGACAATCCGAGTGGGATGGACTTCTTCACTGTTGCTTCACTAACATGTCACAGCCCAGTATATAGAATAATATGAATATAATCAGAATCACGGCAGACTCAGGCTATCTTGAGTCTATTTTTAATCGCATTTTATCTCAGTGATCTGAATATTGAACAAACGGGTGAACAGTTTATTTTTCTTCAGAAAAGTGTTATATTGGTTTTAGCTTTGATCGTCACACACTGCAGTGGAGGATGATGATGATGATGATGTGTGTGTGTGTGTGCGTGTGTGCGTGCGTGCGTGTGTGTGTGAGATTCAGTATGTGTGCTTTCATTTAACACTGTTGAATAGATTTCTATGGAAAGTAGAGGTTGTGATGATCAACACGCATTTTACCCAAAGACAGTCCTGTACAGACTAACCTGTTTAAAGATACATTCTGTAAAGCTCACATCTATCCGTGTAGACTTTTTATGTATAGTAGTATGAAGTTGAACAAAGCAATGATATTCAGGCATATTAGACATATAATGTAGCTTCTTTGAACATAGCTGTTGTTTATTGTGCATATGCCGAGCCGTTTCCATTTGTAGTGAGTTGTTTGAAGTTTTTGTCTTGCCAAACTGAAAGTCGAGTCAATTCAGTATGAAAGACAGCTGTACACACTCTGTGAGGCTCAGTCCATCAAGAATAAAGGAACAAGTCTGAGTCAGATGAGAAGATGAATATATCAGTAAAGCGGTATGTTCCGGGCATCTTTAACCAAGCTTAAAAAAAAAGCAAGTCTCTTTAAAAAGTGAAAAAATACCCATCCCCAAACTTTTAAGTCAAGTCATCTTTATTTATAAAGCACATTTAAAACAGCATAAGGTGACCCAAATTGCTTTATAACCAGGGCAGATTGGGGTGGAGCATGCCTGGATACATAGACAACTAACAGCAGGATACATAAATTAGAAGTACATAAACACAATACCACAAAATGTAATACAAAACAAATTGCAGGACAAAAGAAGGACGTTAGAAGAGTGAATTACATCAGCAATGGCTTAAAAAGCAGTATAGGGAATAAAAAGATAGATCAGGAGGTAGCAGCCTCAGGTGTCTTGTAATTAGATTTGAATTTAGTCGTAGGGCATGCCTTAATATGAAAAGCTCGGTCCTCTTTAGTTTAGCAGCGTGAGTGAGGGACGCAGCGCTGTCCCTCTACTTAACCCTTGTGTTGTCTTCCAGTCAACCATGTAAAAAACCCATTTTGGTCACTTTTTTTCAACATTATTATCACTTTTTCTGACATTTTTGTCACTTTTTCAATGTTGTGGATGCTTTTTTTTGATGTTTTTATTGTTGACATTTTCAGTGCTTATTTCAAAAAAGTTAACAGTTAAGTTAATTTGACCCAAGGACAACATGAGGGTTAAAATAAAAAGTACCATGTGGATATTTCATCGCTAAATCAGCACTACAGGTATCTGTTGTGGAGGCCTAATGTTGTGAATTTAAGAAAACAAATTGCTTTTTTTCCCAGGACAGGTTGCCCAGGACATCACCCACCTCTGGTGGTGGAATTCACCAAATGTCTCACCTCCAGTTTATATTGTCACTAACTTTGTATCCCATTATTTAGTCAATTTAAAAAAAAAAAAAAATTAAAAAACATAATGAATGAATCAATGCTGTTGGTCACCCTTTACGCCTCTCTGTGGGTGTTTTACTACAAATACTTCCAGGGGACAGTGTTGTCTGACTTTGTCTGACCCAAATAGCTCAATAAATGTTTTATTTTCATTATCTAAAAAACAATGCTTTGGACATACATGGTTTTAATAGAACTGGCATAGAAACAGAATGAGATGACAGCGGTGAGTAGAGGGACGATGAGCCGTTGGAGATGTTTTGTTAGAGAAAAAAACCTTTACTGACTTCTGCATAGCAACAATATGTCGTAAAATAAAAACTAAAACGTATGAATGCAGCGCTACGGCTCCGACACCAGCTGCTACTGGACCGCGCGGCTTCCGCTGTCGGCCAGTGGAATCTTTTTTTTTCTATTTTTGTGTCAAAAATATAAAAAAAGTAAGACAGTTGTGGAGGTTTTGATGAAGCTGGGCTTAACGTGTTCCTGTAAACGCATCCTGGAGAGAAACTCATTGAGATAAATGTACTGATTCATCTTCTCATCAGACTCTTTATTATTATGATTATATTTCCTAAAATGTCATCCCGCTCTTTTTTTCTTTTCTGTACGCCAGGAATGTGTTTGGTTTGACAATGTGATTTAAAACACACTGCGAGGACCATTTACTGTGTTCTGTGTGTTCTGTGTATTCAAACCTGAAGGACCAGTTTAATATCAGCCTCCACTAGTATGCAAGCTGGATTTCATTTATTGCTGTCTGAACCCTCGCATGCCTTTAACCCTTTCTCTGTCGGCCTATTGAGTTTACAGCTGTAAACAACTGTGTTACCATGGTTTTGTAAGCTGTTGGCTGTCAAACACAGAACTAATAATAAAGGGCTTCCAGAGTGTGGAGACATCAGCTGCTGCTGTCCCGCTTTATTTCACAGTGCAGCGCCGTGTTGTCCCAGTAGAGGACAGTAGAGACACACCCGAAAGTCCCCTCACCGCTCTGTTCTCATTTCCATACAGAATACACCCCCCCCCCTCCCTAACAATCACAGGATCAAACTAATATGTAGGCCTTTTGAAATTATCACAAGCATTTTAATAATAGAAATCAAAAAATATTTCTGTATAGCTTTTACAAAAAAAAGATGTGAAAGAGCACAGGTGTCAAACTAAAGGCCTGCGGGCCAAATCGGACCCCTTCGCAGGTTTTAATCCGGCCCGCGTATCATTTTGGGTTCACAACTGATTCGTTTTTTGTAGCTTTTTCAATGTTTTATCACTTCTGAGGCAGTTTCTGTCTTTCTTGCCAACGCTTTTGGTCCTTTCTTTTGACGTTTTTTTCCGAGCGAACTGTCGATGAAATAAAAGCATGTGGCTCTACACGTCTGGCCCTTGAAGTGATTCTTATTTTCCAGTGTGGCCCTTAGTGAAACTGAGTTTGACACCCCTGGTAAAAGGTATGCTAAGTGTCTGCTTGGTAGAGGATTAAACAATTGTACATAAAAAAAAAAAGTAATGAAATAATCTTGAGAATACTTTCCTGAAGAAAGGGACAGTATGTCAGTTGTGCGGGACTATTTTGCTTCTTTTTTAAAAAGCAGATGCTGCGCAGCATGTTTGTGTTGGCCGTACTATTAAATGATTCAGTGCTTGTCTTTGTTGAATAATGCAAATTGCAAAGAATTGCATATGGAATCGCAATATCGGCAAAAAAAAGATGATTTTCCACATAGGGCTGCGACGATATGCTTTGGTCCAGATTCGATTCTTTCACATTTCATGGCCGCCGATTGGATTCGTATTGCGATTTTCATTAATTGCGATTTGATAGTATTGAGTATTAAGTCTTGCCATTTTCTTTTCCTTCTTTAACAAAAATAAAAGCTGAATAATACACTTCTAGAGACGATATATGATGAGACATTAATAAAAACTGATTGTTTTCTCAACAGAATGCACATCACATGTCAATCTGACATTTCTTTCATTTGTAAAGAAGTACATAACAGGAATTTTCTGCATTTTCTGCTTATTGCTCTGTTTTGCTGGAAACGGATATGATGTAGTACGTTATAGACAGAAAATATTTAGGTCAATCATTACATTTTTTTAATACTTTTTTTTGCATTTCCTTCCCTTAATTAACAATCCATTACCGTACAATGCAGTACAATTAACATTTTTTTGCATATGTATGTACATATTAATGTAGTACTCTGTTATACAAGCAAAAGTTCTGTATTGAAAATTTTACCTAATTATAAGTATGTAAGTAGCGTCAGGAAAATGTACTTAAAGTATTAAAAGTAAAAGTACTCAATGCCAAAAAAATCCTCACATTTTAGAAACTGGAACCGATCCAAACTGTTGTGTGTTTAATGGTCTAATCCTTTCAGCTGAACTTGCAGGCCGTTATATTGTTGGCTAGTTTTTAATAAGTTAAAAAAAAAACAACATATTTTATAAACTTACATGTGTTTTGTGTGCAAAAAAAAATCTTAATGTGTAATCTTAAAGCTGTCAGAAGAATGTAGTGGAGTAAAAAGTCCAATATTACTCTCTGAAATGTAGTGGAGTAGAAGAAGAAAGTGGCATGGAAAGAAAAGAATCAGGTAAAGTACAAGTACCTCAAAAAAAAAAGAAGAGAAAATTAAAGTGCCAATACCTCAAATTTGCACTTAGGTACAGTACTAAATGTAGTAAATGTACTTTGGTGGTTACAATCCACCACTGCATGGACGGACGGACGGACGGACGGTTTATTGATCCCCAAGGGGAAATTCAAGGTCCCGGTAGCTAAAAGACATCACACACAACATACACATACATCATAAACAGGATGATTAAATAACATATCCACATGAATAATATGACCAATAAAAGAAATGATACTTAATAAAAAAATGAATGTACTAAGGGATGGACGAGCACGATACGCACGCAGAGACTGACCATGTGATTTAGTCTGCATGGTGAGGTAAGGTGCTCTATGAGAGTGTGTGTCATGGTCACCACTACCGCCATATGTACTGAAGTGCCCCTGAGCAGGGCAGTGGACGTCTGGATGTTCAACCTGGATACATAACGGTAAAAACTGTCTCATACTGCTCTCTTCTTTGTCTCAAACAATTCATTTTCCTCCAAGCCTACTTCTTCCAAAAGCGTAATGAGATAGCCCAGCCTTGTAATTGGCTAAATGATTAGTCATTAGTTCCATCATATGCTAATTAGCTCATATGTAAATTGGGGGGCCGGATGAATCCCAGTGCCCATCTCTGTGTAATTAGTCTGTAATTCCTCTGCATCCTGTGGAACACGGGGAAGTTGGCGGGCCAAAAAAAGTGTGTCGGATGCAACAAAAGGGAGGGACTGGGGACTAATTAGAAATATCTCACGTGAAGCATTTCTACATTAATTACAACATTTTCTGTGTCCCAATACTTTTTTTTTTTCTTTTCTCTTCCTTCTCTCCACAACTGGGCTGCGTCAGAGGAGGACATCACAAACCAACAAGGAGCCCGACTGCTGCTTAATCAAAGATGGGGCTCCTTATTTGCATTTCTAATTGGAGTTAATTAGGATTGCACAAATAGAGTGTGTGTGTGTGTGTGTGGGATCTCTACTCAGATTTGTTCTTGCTTATGTGAATTTCTTCATTCATCTGATGATGTCGTAATCAACAGGACATCTGGGGCGAATCAGCTGCTTTTAACAACATCCAACTTTGTTCTGTCGTGAATTCATTTTTCTATTTTGTTATTTTTGATGGAGGGATTTGTTCATTTAAGATAAGCACCTGTTTCTTAGAGTGTGTGAGACCATTATGATGGAGGTATATGATGAGAGCCATTGTCATGCTCAATTATGTCTCATAATATGTTGCAGCAATGTTTGGGTTTTGCACCATTTGTTACAAAGAGTTGGTGCAAAATGTAACACACACACACACACACACAGTTGTGTTCAGAATAATAGTGTGTAATGCTCAATAATGCTCAAAATCCTTAGAATAGCTTTTAATTCCACAATATCAAAGCATTGGGAACACTGCACATTCAATTTCAAATCAAAACGTGACCAAAATTGATCAACTTTGTGTTCTACCTTTACAGAAAGTGAAGAAAAAGGAATATTAGGCTGTTTTTCTTTACAAACTCAAATATGTACTGTATATTATGCACTAATATTTAGTTGCATAACCATTATTTCAGAGAACTGCTATTATTTTTGAACATCACTGTATATGTTACTACTCGAGAATCACTGAAAGAAACGGTCAGAAATTCTTCCAAAATACCACAATAAGGCACCAAGACCTTGAGGAACACCAAAAAAAACAAAACAAAAAACTATTGATATGATTTGAATAAAAAATTTGAAAAAAATGATTTGACATTTGGAGATTTTTGTAAGAATTGTATTTTTTTGGCATTGGACAGCGAGTACATGTGCTCAGAAACCCCCTTATTTTTATATACATAGATATAAATAGGAACGCCATACATCCCTTAATGTCCCACGGCTCTAATTTATGTTTGTAACGTTTCACGAGGCTATGATTATCCCCAAGGTTTCATTTTAGACAGAGAGGTCAAATTAACAAAAAAATGGATGCACTATAAAGAAATGGCTACTCCGGGCACTAACATCATCACACATGAATACAGTTCGGCTCATTATATTCATTAGAATTCCCTTATATATCTCTAATAATTCCATTATATTATTATACTCCCACTTTCCAGTCACACCCGATTTATGCAGCTCCAGACAGTTTAGGGACCCCAGTATGCAGACATATTCAAATAAATCATTTTAGAATAGGTGAAAATACATTTATACTGCATGAGAAACACTGAGTGGGATGAGCATAAAGAACTAGAAGCATAGAACCCATTTTCATTCAGATGTCTTAAGATCGGAGGTCACATGACCTGATGATGATTTTGAAAATGGCCACAACAGTTTGCAGCGTTATTTATCCGCCCTAGCATGCCGTGGTGTCTTCTAATGCATGGCTGACATTATCTAGCTGCATATCTGTGTTTTCCTTACGTTTGTGGAAGACTTAGGCGCGCATATTTTGGTGGGGTGTTTGGGCGACTTTCCTCCAAAAAAAATGTTTTTTCAATACAAAAAAACATATCCCCATATCTGTGTCTAGAACGTTGGAAAAGCTCGAGCAACTTAAAGGCAAAACTTGCTCAAGAAGTCCAACTACAGTCATTAGATGTGAGAAAAGTCCTTGAGTTAGTTTTTTTTTCCTTCTTTTTTCCGCTGTTTTCTGCACTTTTTTGCCACATTTCATTCATCTTGGGTGCTGCTTAGACATATATTGGCAGGAAACCCCCCGCATATGATACCCATACCTTCATTCTACTTTAAAATAGAGGCTCTTAAATAGAACAGAATAGAATAAAAATGCCTTTTATTGTCATTATACACGTGTACAATGAGATTGAAGCAACTCCTTTTCCAGTGTCAACATGTACGTGAGAGAGATGTAACAACAGGGAATAAAATAAGTAGATATATCAAATTAAAAAGATAAATATGGTTTGTATACAGTGTAACACGCAGTGTGAAATAATGACATCGCACAGTAATGAAATTGCACAAAATTATCAGTGTTATTAAAAGTATTAAATATTAACCCTTGTGTTGTCCTTGGGTCGAATTTGACCCATTTTCAAAGTTTTTTTTATATCAGAAATATGGGTTTCTGTCAACAAAATTGTCCAAGATGAACACTGATGCATGGAGAGAAGGTGAAATATATGATTGGTTTCATTGAATTTTGGGTGTTTTATTCTATTTGAAAGCGTTTGTAACAATTGTATATCTATACTTACTTACTCTATATCTATACTATAGAAGAGGTCTGTGATATCCACTCAACATCCTCTCTTCTTAACCGCTATCTTTTAACTAGAAAATATCGGATAACGTCATAAAAATTAGATTTATTGACAATTAATCAAAAAAGTGATAAAAGCAGTGGGAGGAAAGAGCCACAAAATAAAAAAAAATAAAAATAAAAAAAAACGTTACTTTTGAATTTTGAAGGTAACGCAAGGGTTAAAGAAAGATCGCCGGCGGGCCCGCGGATCTCACGATGGTTTAACCCTTGTGTCATCTTCCCGTTAACCATGACCTTGTACTTCCAGGTCAAAATTGAAAATGAACTTTTTTTTTTGTGTTTTTCTGATGTTTTTGTCATTTTTTTCTGATTTACTTCTCACTTTTTCCAGCTTTTGGCGCTTTTTTTTAAAACCTGAGCTGGTTGAATAACAGGTTTTCCACTTATTCTTGGAATTCATGGTCAACAAACCTCATTTATATCAAATTATACATAAATTAACCAGGCAGAAATGATGAATTATTTTGACTAATAGTTAAGATCAGAGGATGTTGAGTGCATCACAGATGGGTAGATGTCAAAGTTTAGTCCGGATACGGTTTTGAAACCATTAAAAAAACAAAAAAGAATTCAAATGCTATAAGATTCAATAAAACACCCAAAAAAATGCAATGAAAGTAATCATTCATTTAACCTGAAGAACGTTGTATGGAATCATCCATTTCATTATTGGGCAATTTGGTTGAATGAAATCTAATATTTCTGATATAAAACACATTGAAACGGGTTAATTTGACCCGAGGACAACACAAGGGTTAAAACAAGCAGATCATTTCAACAATTAGATAGTTTGCAAAACAGCCTCCATCTAAACCCGGGGTAACTGGTCTGGTTTGCACAGAGGAGCTAAAGATAGACTGGATCCATCAAACTCCAAAGCCTCAAACAGAAAGCAGATCCTGCAGCTTTCGCAGAGTCAACTTTAAGCATTTCTAAGACCATTACGCATGTCGTTTAAGAACTTTATCGCATTTTTTATTATTGCAACACAATATTTCAGCTAATTTCTAAGACTTTAGGAGGTCTAGTGTTTTAGTTCGGTAATGGGAGACTTTTTAGGATCCCAAGGAAAACCCTGGGAAAGGATCGGAAAGCCACTTCCTGTTTTGGCAGTGTCAACATTACGGTTGGCTATTGTTTTGGATTTTAAAGACGTTGATTTCCATGGCGATTCTCCCGGTTGATTCTGGTTCTCATCGAGTCTCGATCCATTGACGGGGGCGAGTAGAAGCGGGTCCCGTGCTAATTTGACAGATGAAGAGGACACATTGTATTTTGATCCAATGGTGTTTGCAGTAGAGCCCGGCCGATATATCAATATATCCACATTTATTATGGACGATAAAAAAAATAAAATAAAAATTCATTCATCAGAATCATTCATGACAAATAAATGATTCTGATAAATGAATATTTAAAAAATAAAAACGGACGGTCAACCATGTTATGAGCGTCGGCGTTGCAGTCTGTCCACCAGAGGGCGCTCTACTACGCTGGTAACACTGATTTTTTTTGTTATTGCGGTTTTGTTCAAAGGACTTTAAGTTTAATATCTTAATTTTGTATTTTTATGTATTTTATTTATCAGAACTTTAATATAATTTGATGTTCCTCTGTTCTGTTGTGGCAATAAAACAAATTATAATCATATTATTTTAGTGAGGACTCATAAATAACTACAAATAACTGATGGTAGGGAAATCGGTTTGTTTTGTAAAGCGTTTCTGGATTTTTTTTATAATATATATATAGGCCAATATATATTGAATATCGGATTTTTAAATACTCAAATATTCGTATATCGATATTGGCCTTAAAACTCCTTTATCGGTCGGGCTCTAGTTTGCAGTTCTACCAGAACTTTCTCAATGTAAAGCAGACATAAAAATCCGTGGCTGCAACACACCAAGGGCCTGGAAGTACGGTGGTCGCTACGGAAACCAAAACTTGCGCATTCAATTTAAAACTGATGATCGGACTCAAAACCCAAAATTATCCAAAACGATTATATAAAAAAAAAAAAATGCCCAATCCTACTCTCCAGTTGCAGTTTGGGTGCTGCTTTGACACCCATAAAAATCTAAGATTAACAGAACGTCACACACATCTCATGTCACACACACACAGAATATGTAGCACATGACCTTGGCTCAGGCTGTGTCTAATTCAGTGCGCTGTAGTTTTGAGGGCAGCACCGCAGGCGATGCTGCCCCCCTTCCCCCCCCTCCCTCTCCCTCCCCCCGCGTCCCCCAGCCACACATGACCCCCGGCTATCTGTCTGACAGCCAGCAATTAGAACTTCACCAGTAACTACCCCAGACCCTCATTACCAGTTAATTAAATCAAATCTATCAGGAATTATCCGCTTCCACCTGGGAGGAATACCTTCAAGAAAGCTTTCAAACCCTCAAAAGTGAGAACAAGACGAGACGGAGCCTTCGGTCTGAAATGGGATCCTTTTCTCTAAAGCGTCAATTTTGGGGGAGTTGATTGTTTGACATGTGAATAAATCTCACAAATAATTCCTCAAGAAGTTTTGGGAATTAATATCTAACAGGCCGAAGACACACAAACGCCTAAAAACTAGGGCTGCAGATATGCAATGTAAGGACAATATCAGACTGCGATTGTGGTATGAGTCACAATATTGGAGGAAAGAACCACTTTTGTATCATTACTCTCATTTTCATTGTAAAAAATAATTCAAATGTTTATAGTGTGATTTATACGAGGCTCTGAACCGGACATCTTTTTCTTTAGTCTTTCCTGTAGGATATGATTTGTAGGCTGGGACGGCTCGGCAGCACAATACTTCATTCAGAATACTTATACAGTACCTCCTGCAATATGGATAGTTAGTAGTCCATATTCAGGCTTTCTGAAGGTTTCACAAAGTCAAATTTAAGACATTTTAGGACCATATTGAAGGAAATTCAAGACTTTATCATAACTAAGTCCTAGATTGAAGCCAGGTATCGATAAACTTGGTCTTCCCCATAGCTGAAGAATAAAATGTCTGTGGTACAATCCGGAAAAGAGACTGGCGCCAATAACACAAAAGGTGATTGGCTGTACTATAAGTAGCATGTTGGTCTGTAACAGCTAAATTATATTTGGACGAGGGAAAGAAAGAACTACAACACCACGGAATAAAAAAAAAAATGAAAGAGCATTTGAAGCAGAGTAGCATGGACTAGGGGAAAAAAAACAAGAACACAATACTTCAGCGAATATAAGACCTTTGGGGGCGATCTCTAGCTCGCCCATGTAGGAAGAGGCCTTTGCAACGGCCCGGGTTCGAGTCCGACCTGCGGCCCTTTGCTGCGTGTCATCGCCCCCCCGCTTTCTCCCACCTTCCCTGTCTCTCCACTGTCACTATCTAATGAAAGGGAAAAAAAACGGCCCCCATAGGAAACATCTTTACATTTTTGGATGTTGAAATTGTACTTTTAAAGACCCCCCCAGAAACCCAGATATCGCAATGTTAAAACATTGCTATTGATTGTGCAGCCCTGCTAAAAATCAAACATTATGAACACATGACGACAACAACACGATCACAAAGCAACAAAAGCCAAAAGACATTTTTTCCACATCCGTAATGTACAGTTTTTATTTCAAAAAGCAGCGTGTACCAGCTGAAGCATTCACACTATTTATTTGAACAGGTAAAAGGTTAAAAACCCTCCATAATTTAAACATTCATTTCAGAAAAATAACATCCATTTATTTATTTATTCTCAAACAGGTAACAAAAAGCTACAAAATGATTCTATGCACAGAAATTAAAATCTTAGAAAAAAGGTTCAGTGTGGCTGGACCCGACGCAGGTGGCTTCCTGATCTGTTGCTGCTCCTCTTCGCGTCCTCGTTGCTTCACCATCAAGTGAACTTATACGTGTGACTGTCAAGGAAACTCACTTCTGTCCACAGCACACACCACTGACTACAAGGGATAGACGGATTAGTGGGTCGATTTTTTTGGGCAGTTTGCAGATGATCTGTATCTGCGTTTTCATGTGCCTGACAACCATTGACTGTAAAATGAATGGACAGAGCGTGTGACGCCACCCGTTGGTCTGTGGAGATCTGCTATGGGTCGTTGAGTTTGCCGTTGCGGTTACGGATGTGACGATTGTAGACGACAGGGAGGAGTGAAGCAGGAGCTGCTTACACTCTACGTTACGTTACACACTTGCACTGGCAATCACATCATAGCCACGCCCTGAAACACCCGCATGCGTCGCCCCCCTGCTGGAATTCAGATAGAATGCAGGTTTAAGGCACTTCGCCGAACCGGATGCTCTGTCCATTAATATTAACAGTCTACGCTGATAACCGATAAAGTTAATGCATTAAAAAGCGTTCTACTTTGCTGTGTGTCTGTCCCTCTGCTTCGGTTTCACTCACCACTGAGTCTGACTTAACGTCCCGCCCACAACACACTCCGACTCTCTGTTACTGTGGATTAGGTTGAAAGTTTCTAATTTATTAAAGAATTGCTTAAAGCATTTGAATAAAGTTTTGTGTGACTTAAAGATTTTCATTTTCACTGTAAATGCATACCAGTTCCAAATATCGGTTATCAGTTTCATTAACCGCTAATAATCGGTATCTGGAAAAAAACAGCATCTGTTGGCATAAACTGTTGTAGACTGCAGTAATAACCCAGACACATAGAGACACATATTCCACATGCACAGTAGGCTATACATGTTCAAAGAAAGCCTCTAAAACCAGAATAATGCCGTTATAGCCCACGTCTTATTAGGAAAATGCGGAAAAGGCCTTCTATCTGCAGAGGAAATTTTGGATCTTTTAAATAAAGGTATTATCATAGCACTACCTCGGTCTCCTTGAAGAATTCATTGATCAGTATAAACTGCAACTATTAAAATCCACGACAATATCCAAACTATGCTGTTCGCATGACCTGTATCACAGTGGGAATGATGTCATATTGGGACTAATGGTGGAATATTGGTGAGCATGTAAGCATAGCCAATGTCACAGTAACGATGCAAACACACGGTCTGAAGGGCGACCAGAGACTAAAAATATTGGACATAGCAGCCGTGATGTCACCCACAGCATAACCTCTAACCCATAACCCCAGCCCGAGCTCGGCAAAATTGGTCGCGCCATCTTTGTTGTTGTTTTTTTTTAAATGGGAGGAGATGAGTTTTGGACGAGAGAGAGTGGAGCTGGGGGGGGATGACGGGGGCCAAGCCGGTGTAAAAACTGTTCAATTTGAGTTTTAGGTCATATCGCACAGCCCTATGCGAGAGAATGTCTCTGTATACAAATCATATTTCTCATATTCATTATTTCACATGTAAAAATTAGGGCTGTCAAGCCAAAGAAAAAAAAAAAAAGAGAGAGAGAAAAAGTAACTCAAGTTCTTCAGTCATGGGCTGTGCTTAATCGCAACAAATTTAATCGTGATTAATCGCATGATTTCCGTAGTTATCTCGCGATTAAGCGAACATTTATCCGTTCTAAACATACTTCATAAAACCCCTTTTTTTGTAGTAAAAAATAGACACATACATGTTGGGTCAGTAGGTACATGATGGCTGTTGGCCACTGACTGTAATCCATAGGTGCTGCTATACGGCTGTAGCTGCAGATACTGCTCGGTAAGAAGCATTTGGTCCGGAACGGTCATTGCTGTAAAGGATATGAGTCATAGTCGAGTTTCTGGGTGAGAACTCCTGTCAGGATGAACTCCGCGTTGTGGACATCTGGACAACAGAGACATCAGGCGTCACAAACTATTTCTACGCTCCTACACAAGCGCTTTCTAAAAGTGTACAATACTCAGCACTTAAACAGGAGTGTGTTTGTGTAATATATATATATATATATATATATATATATATATATATATATATATATATATATATAAACCGGGAGTTCAGTATATACTTGTGGGGTCCCGACAGCTTTGTGGGGCCAAAATGCTAACGGGTCCCCACAAAGATAGTGCCACGCACTGTGTGTGTGTGTGTGTGTGTGTGTCTTACCAATGTTTTTCATGAAGTATTCTCTACAGAGGTGGAGGTCATTGTCACAGGAAATTAAGATGATCTCCGGAAGGTTCTGCAACAAAAGAGCAACGTCGTTAGAACTTTGTAAAGAAGTATAGAAAGATAAAGACTGACTTTTGTTAAATAACCAGAAGTATTTCATCGTCCGCTGGGTTCTTTTTCTATCTTTATTAGTACAAGTGCCTATTACGGAGTTGGTTTTATTTCGAAACCTGATATATCAAAATATATCTTTATCATCATTCCTTTACATCGCCCGCATCCCCCGGCTATGAGCAATTTGAAGAAAAATTATTAACTTTAGGGGCGTGCAAACCCTTTTAACTGTCATACCAACCGACCTAATTATGCTGCATTTTGAAACCATTTCCAAGAAGGATCCGTGGGGACAGGTGACACACGACAGTGGACACACGACAGTAGACTAAAGAATTGCGAGTATCTGAAGCACCTTGTTCTGTTTGTGCTCCATGATCTTTCTGTACGAGGGCTGCTTGGCCAGCAGCTTTCCTCCGGCACTCTCCAGGATGGGCTTCATGGTGCTGAGGCTGGGGCAGATCCCCGGGGTGACGTAGAAGTACTTTCCCTGCATCACCCATTGCATGAGAGAGAGAGAGAGAGAGAGAGAGAGAGAGACAGACAGACAGACAGACACTTAATTAATCAGAACCAATCCAAGTTCACAAATTTGCGCCACTGTGGAAGGTGGTGACCAGCGAGAATAACCTCAGTGAAAGTTACATTCTTGCCTGAATCATTCTTTCCAATAATTTCTGTGATTAAAAGGTCCGGTCCGACTGGTTTCAGAGTTAACTTGTGTGAGTTAGGGCTGTCCCAAATTATTACTTTTTAAAACGATGAACCTAGCGATTATTTTTTCAATTAGTCGACTCATCTAACCATTCATTTTTTAATTAGCGATTATTTTCCCATTATTAACCATTTACACAAAATTAATTTCAATAAAAGGTTCAAATCTCTATTTATTAAAATGGTTTAACACTGCACTGTTCAAGTCAAATGAATGTGTAGTGCAACCTGAAGCCAGACGTAGGCGATCACTCCAACAACAACATAAAGTCACTTTCAGGAGGAATACAAAAATAAAAACTTACAGTTAACAGACCATGTGCAAAAAGAGTAGCCGGGATTTTCTTTTTTTAACAGTAGTAGGTAGAATAATGAACAAGCTCTTTAATCTTACAGTAAAAAAAGTGCAATTTTAGCAACATATGAACCTAGATGTATCAAATAAATCCCATTGTTGGAGTAAAATAGTCCCACACTTCAGAAGACCGTGTGCGAGCCTTTTTCTCAACGTGTTGTTTGCGAGGAATCCATACATTGCTGCTGGCAGCCATGTTGTTTTAGACACAACGCCAATTATTTGTGTCAACGTATTTTCGTAATCGAGGACGTCGACGAATCGTCCCAGACCTAGTGAGAAGCTTGTTGTCTAACCTTGAAGAGCGGTGCACTGTGGGCTCGCTTTAGGGACTCCTCCAAGCTGAAGCCAAACAACACCTCCGCCTCTGCATCCCTCAGGGTGTAGCTCTGCTCATCTGCAACACACACACACACACACACACACACACACACACACACACACACACACACACACACACACACACACACACACACACACACACACACACACACACACACACACACACACACACACACACACACACACACACACACACACACACACACACACACACACACACACACACACACACAGTATTAACTCTGCAGGGTGCCCAAACTTTTGCAGACGCCATTTTTTTTGTTTTTGTTATTTTAAAAGTGTAAATGATGAAAATAAAATCTAACTTTTTGTGACATATTAAACGAATGTTTAATCTGTCATTTGATGCCTTTTGGAGATTTTTCCATCTTTTCTTGGCTTCTTTATGCACATAAATACAAATTCTTTTACCTCGGGTGCCCAAACTTTCAAGCCCAACTGTACATACGCAAACCCATGGACCAGTGGCATGCAGCGGGTCTCCACAATATTACATAATAAGCACAATACTCAGTTCTTAAGGGTATAAGTGTCAACATTTCCGCCATATGTGACGGCTGCCAAAAATAGCAGATATGGCACAGTAGTAGGCAAGCTGTTCGACCTTCTTTTTGGCCATCACAAGTACTTGCAGCCCTCTTACTACCGACCAATGTGTGTGTCCTGGGCTACCAACTATGAACACGAGTAGTCTGCACCCAGAGCCTAGCTCTGAGATGGTGTTTAGGAGTGTTTTTTTTTTTGGAGGCAGTCCACAGTGTAATGTTTTGATATGCACTCATTAAGGTTAATGAGACTGGCAAACCAGTTAAAGTTCTTCTTACATTATACAATAATAAAAGTCATAATTTTTAAGTAGTAAAAAGTTTTGCATCACATTTTTACTTCTTCCAACCCTATATTCAGTCAATGTAGATTTTCATATTCATATGAGGTCTACTATAACTGATATGATGTGCTATGTGCATTTCTTTGTAGGCATAGCAGCCATTTAGGCTGTGTGACAGTGTTATGTTCTGAGGTGTGATACAAGTAATGAGTGAAACCAGATCTCTCTCACTCACTTACATAAATGAACACCCTACCACGCACCAAATCCGGGTGAGTTTGCCACTGAAGCCAATGAGAATTTAATGATTCATTAGTTGTTTTTGTCTGCCTCACCACGCCCATGCACACACCCACACCCACTTACCCACAAACTTCTGGCTCCTCCAGCTCTCGTCCAGCCACTCTGGGCTGACAATGTGTTTGACCACGGACATGGCGGTGAGGAACTTGACGGTGCGAGTCACTTTACTAGCCAGCAGGTGAGTGACTTTTGGACCGCTGTCGGCTACTTCACCACCTAAAGCATGTAACCTCTGCAGGGGAGGAAGAGATGAGGACGGAAATCTTTGAAAACACTGAGAACATTCAGTGGCAGGGGACAAGGGAGAAGCTAATGCTAGGAAGAAACACATTATGTTTACTTATGTGTACAAACAGAAAGCTAGTGACATGATGAGCACTTGATGGCCCCTGCTTTTCCTTTAAATGTTCCTAAAGGCACTGAAAGCTAATTATTGGCTGTATGCCTCTGTTTGGGCCAATTTGACATGTTGCGGGCAGTTGGACTCAATGACCAATCTGATTGGTGGAGTGCTAACCCGGAAATGACGAGCGGGATGAGCGTGAATAACACCTCTCAAAATCTGACGAAAATCTTTTAAACTGACCTTTGTCGGTCTGAAAGGAAGACAGATTCAACAGCTGTACGGCCTACTTCTCGCTTAAAATGTTTACAGAAACACGTTTCGGTGAACTGTTTTCCTAAAATCCAATCAGCCGCTGGTATGCATTTCTCGGCAATCTGTATTGTCGCCGCCTGCTGCTATGGAGACGTATTATGTCTCGCGCACGCGCAGAAGGTACGCTAAAGTCGTCATTGCTTCGGTGTGTTCCAAGACACTTTATGGACCAACTCAGACAGACTTTTCTGCGGCAGGTCGGCCGTCGACTTGGTACGTCAGAGCCTTTGTGTGTGCCATAAAATTGCCATGGGATTTTTAGTCTTGGCTTTCATCTGTGTTTTAAATTTGTGATTTTATAATGTTGTCCTGTGATGCACTTTGGGCTGCACGCTTGCATGAAAGGTGCAATATAAAGAAATGTTAAAATGGTGATGACCTAAGTGAGGGTAACATTAGCATCTTGTCTGATTGTTGGTCTGAGTGAGTGCTCGGGCTGACTTTACCTTTGTGTACTGCTGTACTTGTGCAGGCTCAAAGCCTGTGAACATGACTCGGGGAGTGGACTCTGGAGGAAGCTTCTTATTGGGTGACTGGATCTCCTCCAGTCTATATACACAGACACAGACACACACACACACACACACACACACAGACACGCACACAAAATTGTACTTTTACCCAAAATATCATCAGAACACATTAATCTGGACAGTTGATGTTTAGTCCAACGTTCCCAGGGACAGACGTCCTGTACCCAGAGCTGCGGTACTGACCTGGCCTTCTTGTTTGCCGGCTGGTTGGTGGAGTCGGTTATCTTCTGCTTCTGGTGCAGCTGGAGACTCTGTACACCACACGATCACAAGAGAGACACAATCAGATGAGCCAACACAGCTCAAGTAATCCATCCTATGCTGCCTGTTTGGTCTCTTCCATTGCCAGAGCCTCCCCCACAGCGCTGCGGAGGGGGGTCTGGCCAGTCTACACAGCATTCCGGGATGGGAGAAAAGCGTGCTCTGGTTTATTGGCATTTCTTTAAACTAGTGCTGTCAAACAATTAAATAACTTAATCACGATTAATCACATTAATGTCATAGTTAACTCGCAATTCATCGCACATTTTTATCTATTCGAAATGTCCCTTGATTTCTTTTTGTCCCATTATTTTTTCTCATTATAATGCTCATATCAACATGGAAAAGTGGATCGGCTTGCTTTGTGCAACTATTTGTTTATTGACACAGGTCTTAACAGGTCTCCTGTACCTGCACTGACAGAACAATTCTCAAGTATAACATACATGTGAAACCCTTAAAATCTGGTGTTATTGAGTCATTGTTTTATGCACAGATGCTGTAACTGTGGGATAAACTACGGAGGGGTCTCATCTTTGATGTTGGTATAATGTAAACGCTCTATGCTAATCAAACAATTTATGACTAGCAAAATAAACTAATACAATCACCAGAGATGAGTTTATATACATATACTGTATATATATATAATTTCGGTAACAAAAGGAAACTAGTGCAAGCTGTACTAAAAAAAAGCATCCATACAAATAGACTTGCACTGAATATATGAATGAATCTGAATGAATGATGAGGGAAGCATTCAAAAAGAGAACTGGTCTCTGAGAGCTGGTTGCTAACAACTAAACCAAAACGAGTTGACCACTGACGGAGTTGTTTTTTTGTTGTTGCACCTAACAGGAGACATGAAGCAGCACCTTCAACAAACTTACCGCCAAAGCTTCGGAAGATACTTTGATCGGCGTTCTCCAAGCAGCTACAGAGAAAAAAAGAAGCCAGTTTGCTTTCAGCTTACATTTGGCAATTACAGTTGATACACTGATGCTTAAATATTCTGTCGATATAAGGTTTACTCATGCACCTCACACACACACACACACACACACACACACACACACACACACACACACACACACACACACACTCACACAGTCTCTCTATCTTTGTGGGGACCCGTCCTTGACATAATGCATTTGCTAGCCCCTTACCCTAACTTTAACCATCAAAACTAAATGGCTAACCTTGACCATTACCTTAGCCATAACCTAATTCCAAGTCTTAACCCTTAAACAGCCCTTTAAAAGTTGTGGGGTCCATCATTTTAGCTTCACAAAGCTGGACCCCACAAATATATGGTATTCCCGGTATCTGGACCACACAAATGTAGTTAAAAACACACACAAACAACAAATCCACTTTCGCTAGTTTAACAGCAGAAAAATGGGTCCCTGCGCCAGGCGCATAGTTCAAAAGGTGTCAATTAATCATAGTTGTGTTTTGGGCGTAACATGCAATAAAACAATGTCATCTCCCATTCCCTTTAAAATGCAAATGCAAATTGCAAATGCAAAATGTTCAACTGTACATACCCAGCAGGTTCTGGACCAGCAGTGGGTTAGGCACCAGTGGTTCAGGGTGTGTGTAGATGGAGTATCGGCTGTGCTGAATCTGTCTCAGTGCTTCAAAGTTGCCCAGCAGTATATCACATAGCCACTGGGCGTTCACACAGGGGATCTTCCACTCCTTGGCCTTCTCGTATTTAAGCCCACTGGGTCTGAAGAGAGATCAGCAAGACGACCACGTCACTACCAACACTGTACCTGGCAGCAGAGGCCAGTATGGCAGGGTGGCAGAAAACACTCTGAACTGATGGTGCAAATCCTAATATTTGATACACAACACATCCTTTATCACTTTATCAAGGATTCGACAGAGGGCCTCACTGAATACAACTGTTTCTCACTGCATTTGTTTTAAACCATATTACATTGCATGGATCTGTAACATCAAAATCTTACTCTTTACAGATGAGGACGGTGTTGCTCCGACACAGATACCCGGTGTATCTGGAACCAGCCAGGTAGGCCATCAACTTCAGGTCGTCCCTGTCAGCATCCACAAACCCTGTCACCGATATAATCTGTCGGAGAAAAGACAGTGAAAAGGTTAGAAGGACAGTGATGACAGGCGGACGTTAAGATGCCGGTGCCTTTTTTTTACGTACACCAACAGATTTCAGGTTGGTAACAAACACAACATGAGTGAAGCAGATATCAGTTCAAGGAGTTGGACCTACGTGCTGGGAGCACGGTTTGGCTCCAGGAGGGAAGGCGAAGGGCAGATGCAACGTCCGATGAGGAGGAACCATCCTCTTCCTCTTGAGTACAGTGTTGAGCCAGTGGGCTGTTACACAGCGCTTCCCCTCTCGGAGTGCCTGGCAGAGAAGACACCACAAACATCAGACAGTGGTGACAAAGAGGCCATGTTCTTGGCAAGCTGACTCCAACTTGGTCAAACTCAACTGAACCAAGGCCCAGATGGCTTGACATTCAGATACACAGTCAATTCAATTCCATTTTATTTATAGTGTCAAATCACCACAGGAGTTATCTCAGGACACTTTAAAGATGGAGTAGGTCTAGCCCACACTCTATAATTTACATAGACCCAACGATTTCCCACGAGCATGCATTTGGTGCGACAGTGGCGAGGAAAAAAAACTTCCTTTTTACAGGTGGAAACCTCAGACAGACCCAGGCTCTTGGTTGACCAATCATTCCCCTCTCTTGTCAGCATGTTAACTTTGGGACCTCTTTATCATCTATATTATCTCCTTCTCTTATACAATTCCTTGTATGTGAAACTTAGCAATTTACCCGTTTCTGACTTCTCAGAGCCCACTGGGCTCGTGTCAACCAACTCACACTGCATGTTCTTATAGTGCTAGAGTACTTCACAGAGTTGTGTATGTTCTGATAGCACACATCCTTACCTGTACATACATGTTGCTGACTTGACTCTCACACAGCAGGTGTGTGCAGCGGCTGGTCAGGGTGGGGTCAACAGCACCTCCACACGCCTGGATGACCTGGGGGAGGGGTTAAGTAAACATAATCCAATTCACAACATATTGTACCTCTTTTTTTTAATAATCTTTGCAGCTCTTTTTTTGTTTGTTTTTTAAAAACATGTTTACTATCTACGTCCTATTGAGCCACAATTGCATTATATTTTTTCATGTATAAAAACAAGTCAAAGTAAATGTCTTTATTATGGGGCGCCTGGGAAGCTCACCTGGTGGATCGCATGGCCCATGTATAGAGGCTCAGTCCTTGCAGCAGAGGCCGCTGGTTCAACTCCGACCTGCGGCCCTTTGCTGCATGTCATTCCCCTCTCTCTCCCCTGTCATGTTTAAGCTCTCCTATCAATACAAGCCTAAAAATGTTTGTTTTTTTCTCTGTTGTACCAAAAAAAAATAATAATAATATGTAACCCCAAACCATGAATTTTGTGTCATCTCACTCATAACATAAGCTACCCGGTATTCCCATCCCAGGTAGTTCTAAAATGGAGGAGATGAGAATCTTCTTGCTTTTCTTGTGCAGACTGAGTAACTGTCTCACCCTCTTCCATGTGGCCAGGAGTTGTTTGTCAGCCATCTGTTCCGGGTAGTCAGCAACAGCAAACACACAGCCTAGCAGGAAGCCATCCGCTGGAACTGAGGGTTAGAAAAGAACAGGGTTTGTACGCCAACTCTTTTCCAAGACTTTCCAAGACATTTTGGAAAATTTCCATGACTATGTATTCCCTAAAATCTCAGTAGACATTATACGATAAGAATAAACATTTGTGTTAACGTTTACCCTCAGAGGTTTAACAATAAAATTAATGACAATTTATGTGGTTCATAGTGGAATTCGTAATATCGCGCCCCGAATAGAAAGTTAGGGTTACTAACTTGCAACTTTCTCTGTCTCCCTCATATTTCATTGCAACAAACATACAAAAAAAGTTTATATTTTACCTAAGATCCCACAACATCAGGCATTTTGGGTCGCAACAATGTCAATAAAAATCCACAAAATTGTGAAGGGACTGGGTATTGGCACAGACTACTGACTAATTTTTGGCATCGTGAAACCCCTAGATGTCCCGATCAGCTTTTTTGACCCACGATACGATCTGATTTTTTAACATCTTAATAAATCTATATCTGTTTCGGGCACCCAGGCAGTTGCCTACCTTACCTAAAAGTTTGTTCTTGGTGGGTTTTCCCCCTGTACTCCACTGGTGCACTGCATGACAGGTGACACTTAGGTCTAAAATTCTACACAGCTTTTATGTATTGTTAAATCCAAATGTAAATACCAACAGAGTAAATTGCTTTAAACCAACTCTAATAACCAAAGAAAAGAGGGAGAAAAAAATATCATCTCTGAAACCATTTGTGAGCCTGGAAAGCTAAATTTAGGCATGGTGCCTGAGAACTTTCAGCTTTGTTTTTTATTATCAATGACAGAAAGACTTCACATTAAAGATTTAGTGCTTATAACTTTTTGATATTATTGAACATCCATTACATTCAAGCCATTGCCGAATGAGTTGCTACAAAGATAAGCTATCTTTATCTGTAAGCTGTCTGTAAGCTGTCTTCCTTGGCTACTAGCAACTGCATGGAGGAGGGGTGGGGGTGGTGCGCGATCACGAAAGGCTTGTATCATGTGGACGCACCGACAGTGTTGCTGTCATTACTTAGAATTCCTGATGGGGCGACAGAAAATATGCACTATAGCTTTAAGGTGATTAAGCTTAAAGGAGTTCTCTTTTTCTCTCCAGTTTGGCCCTATCTGAACAGTAAGCATTAATATTTCACTCTGCGCCAATAAGTTAAAAGGTATAGAAAGTGATGTTGTGATGTTATTCCAATACACTCAAATTCAGCAAATGTCTCTTCATGGTCACCTATCTCTCTATATTCTATTATGAATATTGTGGGGGTTTGTATTGGTTTGGCAGTTAAAATATCAACAATTTTTGAGTGATCATAACCACCCTCCACGCTGAAGTGTGATGTATGGTTCTGCGGAGGTTCCAGCAGGGCCAGAAGTTTATACTTGTGCCTTGGTGTGTGTGTTGATCTCTTTAAGAGACCAGCAGGACCGGCATGTGTGTGTGTGTGTGTGTGTGTGTGTGGTAGAGCAAGTGAGATAATAACGACGATAACCATCAGAGCGAACAAAGCGTCTCCCCTGTTCTTTCTTAACTGCAGTGGGGAATCTGTAGCAGGAGAAGTTAACCCTCTCCTTAATTTCATGTTGTTTATGGAGAAGGAGAATGAGGAAACGAGTCAGAGAAAATGCAACCCTACTACACCACGGCCTAGCGACGTGCGTTGGCTCGATGTGTAGTAACATTTTTTGAGAGGTGCACATGAGGCTACGGTGTCGGGTCCGTGCCTCTACGTACCTACAGCATGTCAGAAATTTAACACAGAAGCATGAATCACGCTTGATTGTACTCACTTTCTTGTGCCGGCTCGTGTCCAAACAGCTGGGAGATGTGCGGAGTCTGCTGGAGTGGAGGCTGTAGCGTCTGCGTCGGCTGCATGGCCTGCTGGGTCTGATGTTGTAAAGCCTGCTGGGTCTGCTGATTCTGCAGCTGCTGATTCTGCAGCTGCTGCATGTGTTGCTGCTGTTGCAGGAAATGCTGTTGCTGGAGATGCTGTTGCTGGAGATGCTGTTGGTTCTGCTGTTGCTGTAACATCTGCATGCGCTGCTGCTGCTGGAACTGCTGCAGCTGCTGCTGGAGGGCCTGCTGCTGCTGCTGCTGCTGCTGGAGACCGGGCCGCAGTAGCTGCTGGGGCCGGAGCGGCGGCTGCTGTTGTTGGGGGAACGCATGATGCTGCTGCTGCGAGAACATCTGCTGTTGGTGCATTTGCTGCTGCTGTTGTTGTTGTTGCAGAAACTGTTGCTGTTGTTGGGGCAACAGTGCAAACCC
>JABXJD010000071.1:1422500-1437500 GCA_013375575.1 Percina caprodes
CAAAGTCACGGCCCTCTTGGCTTCAAAGAACTTCCCATTGACGGCTACGGCTGCTGAACAGGCTACACGTAAACAGCCGTGGCCGTTTGCCTGGTCCTCTGGTAACGTTAGTCGTTAGCGGGGCCAGCATGGCAGCGTTAAGCGTAAACGTTTTTCAGAGTAACCAACTCCGGTACTCTAACATGCCTGTCCCTTGTAGCCGTGACCAATTAGCCTGAAGCTAATGCTTGGCTACGTGTTCAGGAGGAAATTAGCTAACTCTGCAAAAATTTAGAAATTAAAAAACATATGACAGATTCCATAGGGCCCTACATTTACTCGGAACTAAAAGCTACTGGATATTAAAAAAAATATTATTATTATGTCTAAGTTTCCAACCGACCCACCCCACTGTAACTGTGGTTTAAAAATACGTCCTAAAATACATTAGTAACTCCCAGAGACTTAGGCCTGGGGAGGGGCAACTTAGGCCACCGGGCTTGCAATACACTGGGGGCAACCCTGAAACTGTATCTAGGTGGAACTCTGCAGCCTTAGAGACAAAGGCGAATAAACTTTTCTGACGTACAGACCTTGTTGTGTGGCATGACTGATGGCAGCAGCAGCAGAGCGAGCCTCTGCAGGCATGGCGCCCACGCTCCCCGGCACAGGAGGCACGGTGGCACACAGGTTAATCAACCCACTGCCAGTGGACGACGCTGGGTCTTTGCTGCCGGGTGGCCCAGTTCGGCGCCTGGCTGTGCCGGTCGGGACAGGGGCGGTCGGCGTGACCACTTCGGCCGGCGTCCAGTTGAGGTTGGTGCCCTCCTTCTCCGTGGAGGAGTCGTCGTCCGAGTCGTCGAACATGCGCTCGCTGCGGCGCTCGGGTTTGCGGGGAGAGTTTGGGGAGACAGAGTTCAGCTTTTTGGGTCCTGGTCGGCGCCGCGGGCTGGACTCCTCGCCAGATGAGCCGCCGCTGGACAGCCGCGATCGCCGGGGGCTGTAGCTTCCGTCGGAATGGGAGTGCTGGTCGTACGACTCGCCTTCACTCTCGTCGCCTTCCTCTGGCTCCACGTACGTGAGCCTGGGGTGATAGAGCACCTCATCTTTTCTGCTTTTGTCTGTAAAAAGGTGGAAAAAAGGAATGAGTCACAATTGTTGTGCATCAACTGATTAGCTACTCCATTTTTGGTTGGACTTATAGATGTATATATTTTTTATTTCCTTGTATACGTACATGGCGTGAGCCACCTCGGGTGCGGCTAGTATACCGCACGTTTAAGCAGACATGTAGATGAGACCGGAGCAGAGTTTGTGGAATAAGTTTAAGTTTTTGTACACAGTGGGTGCGGTGTCCAAAATAAACCACAGACTAAAAACCAAGCTCATTCATTTGCTCACCAGAAATGGGATTTTAACCCTGATGTTATTTATTTTATAACGTCAGCCCTGAAGGTAACAAAGCAATCAGGAAAGGTCAACACCATACAACCACACCCAGAAGGGCGACGATAATACTTTACATGAGTACCATAACCCAGAAAAACAAAGAGTGGAAAAAAGCATGAATATAGTGTTGAATCTGTTAAATTAAATTGGTTGAAATGTACATTACGATAAACTTGAATGTACATTATATGAAAGGCACTTAGGAGATTAGCCACACTAATTTTGCTCCCGCCATAATTTGTGGCCGGCCTTTATTTGTCCGTGTTGACCACGCCCCCCCGGCCACTATCAGAGGCTTAATTGACTACCGATTTTTATTTGAGGAATTACGTTATTTAAGGTTTGAACTGTGGGTCCAATAAAACAAGCAGTCTGAATACATGACCTTGGGCAGTTGGAATGAAAATAAATAAATAAATAAATAAATAAATATACATACACACACAATTTTTCACTATTTTCTGGCATCTTTTAAACTAAACAATTAACGCAGAAATACACCAGATACAGCACTAGCGTTACCTTTAACAGAATCTGTTATCCAGTCCGGGGTGACAACCTTGATGCCCGGGTGTTTCAGCGCACACTCAAACTTGGCCTGGAGGGCATAAACACACACTGTATAATTAGAAGTGCCCCGATGAACAGGACAATCTTTTATTTCTACTCATTGCATAGGCTAATAATTTCACAACAGAAATTCTTAGCAATAACACGTACAGTGGAACTAGTGAAATTGTAAAGATTAAAAACAGAGCATGCACTTACCCCCTTTGATTCCTTCACTACTAAGTGGGTGACCTTCTTGTTAAGGTTAAGTTGACATTCTCCTCCATAAAAGGTTATGTAGGCCCACAAAGTGTTGAGATCGTCTGGAAGCTGCACACACACACACACACACACACACACACACACGATCATGAGCTTAGGATGCTCGAGAGGTAGAAACTGTCAGGCCAGCCCATCCCCAGCAGACTCTCCAAATGTAAGTAGAGGGCCTGCCTCACCTGAAACCGTGTCATTTTCTAAATAATGCAGAGAGTGTGTAAAGGAGTAAAGCAACATTGAACGTAGCGCTGGGCACAGTGTTATGTTTCAAACCCTCTTAGCGACTTCATTACCGACTTGCGATAAATTTAAGACTAGACATCATCTTAGATTTTGGATATCGTAATATGGCATAAGTGGTGTCTTTTCCTGGTTTTAAAGGCTGCATTACAGTAAAGTGATGACATTTTCTGAACTTACCAGACTGTTGTAATTGTGAGTCATTATATCCACATTACTAATGATCATCAAAAATCTCATTGTGTAAATATTTTGTGAGCGCACCAATAGTCAACACTACAATATTGTTGCGGTATCGATATCGAGGTATTTGGTCAAAACAATTTTCTCCATATCGCCCGGCCCTATATGTACATGTAGAGACCTTGAAGTTAAAATGGATTTTTGAAGAAAGGGCACACGCACACAACACACACACAACACACACAACACACACACTTACCCTAGGTAGACAAGCTGTCACACCAAAGAATATTTGTCCTGATTCTGGGGAGAATCCAGTAACTCTTTGATGTCCATGGTTATGGAAAAAAAACACAGAAAGGCTCTTATTTTGGCCTTTTGATAAACTCTGCACATTCTACAATCCTTTGGGTCAATGAATCCCTTGGAAAACACTTTTTCTTCACTGGAACTGTAAACATTAATATTCTGCTGCCATTAACACCGTTATTGTTTTTGATTTTCAAAACATGTTTAAATGACACCAATTTGAGGTGTTTTGGACATGATAGTGGAAGGATACGGTAACAGGTCTCCACATCTGACTGAGAGGATCACCCAGGACGGCTGGAAAACATGAAAAAGAACAAAAGGGTCAATGCTTGATTTGTTTCCTTCTCTCAGTTACACAAAATGTCTTTAGATCACGGTTACTGTTTGACTGCGGTTAAAAATGACCATCAAGAAAATGCCTCCCACATGCTGATTTTTTTTAATGCATGAAAAGAATTGCGTGCAATTCCGGGAAAATTGTTTATCCGTTATCCGCCTGTTTCCACTCTTTATGCTAGAATAAGCTGACCGGCTGCAGGACCACTTTCAACCCAAAAATAAAAAGGAATTAATAAGGGGTACACAATTTAGAAAATCAATTCTCAATTTTAAAAAAATCATTCACAGTATGTAATTGTAGTTACTTTTCCCATGTGATACTATACACTTTACATTACAAAACGAAATATATATGTATGTATATATATATATATATATATATATATATATATATATATATATATATATATATATAAATAAAAAGAGAGAGGGAGAGAGAGAAATAATTAACTTTTGAAATTCTATGAATCGGTTTTGAGTCTGTCTAACTCAGCCTATTTAACTATAGGGAGGAACAAGTTAAGAAAAGTTACACAACGTTGGTTAGGTTTGAACATACTCTGGCACAACCCTTACCTTGACAACAGGCAGGTCAAAGACCTCTCTTGACTCGCCCACCTCAGGGTTGTCCCCGTCCTCTGCAATGATGTGAGTGGCTAAAGCATTGTAGGACACCTCCTTTCCTTTCCCCGCCTTCAGCAGCTGCACCACCTGGAATATCCGCACAAGGTTCAGTCAAATTCAATTCAGTCCAGAGCACGGCCCAGACTGGCTTCAACTGTGACACAAAGACTGGCCAAAGATCATACAATAGGAGCTACTGAGACAGCAATACAACTTGGGCTGGGCAATATATCGATATAGAGATACATGAGACTACATATTGTCGAACAGTTTTGGATATCGTAGTAAGACATAAGTTTGGTCTTTTCCCGGTTTTAAAGGCTACATTACAGTAAAAATTTAATTTTCTAAATGTAGCAGACTGTAAACTGTTCTATTATTTGACCCACTTATCCACCTTATTGACGATTATGTATCACAAATCTCATTGGTAAAATATGTTGGGAAGATACCAATTGTCAACCCTACAATATCGACATCAAGGTATTTGATCAAGAATATTGGGATATCTGATTTTCCCCATATCGCCCAGCTCTATATAAGTTGTCTGAGATGAAGCAGCATACTTCAGTTCATAGCAATATTTTTGAAATAAATAAGTCATTAGCGTAGTGGTCACATGTTTATCAATTGCGTTGAGAAAGGTAGAGCATATCCACTGAATTCCAAAAAGTAATGGATTTCAAAGGCTTCACATTTCAACAGAGGATTTGTCAAAAATCAGTATTCAGTAGAATCCTGTTAAAACCCTGATATTTATCAGATACACCGCTTCTTCGCCCTGCATCTAGCAGCTACTTTGTCACAGAGCCGGGAGGGTGCATATGTTCCCACAGCCCTATGTTCCCACATTTCTAAGATTTTTTTTTTTTTAAATTAAGCCCTATGTTCCCACATTTCTAAGATTTTTTTTTAAATTAAGCCCTATGTTCCCACATTTCTAAGATTATTTTCAAAATTAGGCCCCTTTAAGGCATACTGGTTCTGCCTTCCATGCGCGACATGTAAAGCACTTTGGGTCAACTGTTGTTCATTTTAATGTGCTATACAAACAAAATGACTTGACTTCCCACACCCTTTAACCCTTGTGTTGTCTTCCCGTCAACCATGAAAAAAAACAACATCAACATTACTATTCCCCCACATTTTTGTCACTTTTTCAATGTTGTGGGGTTTTATGTTTTTTTCCAAAGTTTTTTGATATTTTCAGCACTTATTACATGTTACTACATGTTTTTTTTACCTGAAAACGGGTCAATATGACCCAAAGACAACATGAGGGTTATGAACACTCTTAGAAATGTGGGAACATACGGCGGACCCCACAGAGCAACTGCTGGAATCTGACAGCGTTTCAGTACAGCTTACTGAAAACCTGGGTTTGTTTGCAAGGGTCTCATATGAACAATGCATCCACAAAAGCCCATGTGTAGTGCCTCATCAAAAAGATATTAAATACTAGAACCATGCAGTGCCATCTTAGATCTAAAACTGTCAGTGTTAGGACTGCAAAAAGGAAGAAAAACAAAAGCCAGTGAGAGTCGTTTGAACCAAACAGTCAAGTGCACTGGGTTATAAGTGGAAACGTGCATATATTACACAAGCAGGAAATTATATGATTCATTAACATTTGAAACATAGTTCCCACAGAAAAGGCTCTATGAACAACCAACGTGACTCTAACGTTATGTTCTCGTGCTCCTATTCCACTAGAGCAATACCCTCACAAGGTGGTGTATCACTAGACAATGACATTGCATTCCCTTTACTGCTGAAATCACATTTCCTAATGTGACACACTTTGCACCACCTCTGTTGTATATAAACAAGCTGAAAGAGAGGTGCGCCTAGGAATCACAATTTGGCAGGAAGTACAGCTCCGTGCCACAGGTCCCCAGCACCAACAAGAGAAATAGCGGCGCATGCGCAGTAAGGGGCGCCCAATTTAGCAAGATGTTGATGGTCACAGGTTGATGCAGGATAACACCGTGCAAAATCCTGTGCACCTAGCTAGGTATTTCA
The DNA here is from genome assembly GCA_013375575.1 of Percina caprodes. Lineage (NCBI taxonomy): Eukaryota > Metazoa > Chordata > Actinopteri > Perciformes > Percidae > Percina > Percina caprodes. Next base: position 1,428,477 of record JABXJD010000071.1, read on the forward strand.
CTACCCGTCACAACAACGCAGTATCTGTACTGCGGTCATGGTTTAGAAAAGGCAAGCTAACACAGGCCAGCTGTATTACTAGCTTAAGAAGCCCTGTGACCGATAAACCACAGGAATAAGCTAGCAGCTAACCAGCTGTGCAACTACGAAACTCATAGCTAACGTTAATGCTAAGAGGGCTGTATGAAAAGTGTAATGTTAGTGCAGGGTAACTACGCTTCTACACCAAATATCCACAGTGAAGTCGAGTATCACAAACACATCCTCACACATATGTTTACAAGACATAATATGGGAAACGCACTGAGCAAGAGCACTGTCTTTCGTGTAGCATGTCAGCCAGTTAGCTAGCTGGTTAGCTTATCCTGTAGCATCCCATTCAGATTGAATGGAGCTAGCAACTTAGCCTGCTACCAATTTAGCTGCAAGAAGCTAACGTTCAGAGCCTCACCTTTTGGTCAATGTCCCCTACCACGTAGAATTTGACATCTTTGAAAAGTTCTTCGACAACCTTATTTTCCTCCTCAGACATGATTGTCCATTAATGTCATGGAATTATATATTAAAAGCCCAGTAAAAAAAATGAAAGAGTAAAGTATCTACGTTACAGCAACTGGTTTAGAGCGTAATTTACAGTAAACCGGAGACACTAGCGCCAAATCACTGAGCGCGCCTTGGGCTACACCATTCTAAAATACAGAGGGGGGTCTGTAATAAATCTTTACTTGTATATTAATTTCTTTTGTATCTAATGCATTGTATCGCCTTATGTGATTGTATATAAACACAATTTAATCAAAGGTTATAATATTACAGATTTACAGGGACGGAAATGTATACATATATTTTTCTAATAGACATATAATCCCCCTGTCAGATGAAAATTGATGTTTCTATCCAGACGTGTAACCTAGATTATACCAATCAGACAGTGGAGTAAGGACGTTTCATTGACGCAATTGTAACCTAGGTATTAGTTTATTAATGTAGCAGAAAACCAAATAACATTTATTTTAGAAATGGAATATTTCCTTTAACTAAATACAGTGATAGGAATTAGTCAGAGGCAATAAGTGACATCTGACATCTCTCCATTAATGCATGTATAGGACCTGACCATGTGTGTGTAATTCAGGCCTGTGTGTAAAGTGTGTAATAACAACAGAGTGTAAATTGAAATTTCCCCTTGTGAGATTAATAAAGTATATATTAATGAGAAAAATTATGAATGACTGGCATCATGTTCTAATAATAAATAAATAACATAATGTGATGATTGTAGTTTAGTTTTGACTTTGCTGCATGGGAGCGGTGCTCAAAAAATATATAATATTTTCAACGAAGCTGAAAAGAAGATTAAAGCAGCTCGCCGGCTGCACAGTCCCGCCCTGCTGGTGTCTGTAGAACTCCATTCACAAAACAAGGAAATAACAACAACAACAACAACAACGCAGTTCGAATTACACGTTTCCTAAAAATGGACACACTATATTTTCTGTATCTGTCAAAGCAACTTGGCGATTACCATATCCGGGTGTTAAGCCCTCTTCTCACCACACCGCAGTGTTATTAACGTAAAATAGACCAGAGGAAAAGAACTCTTTCCTGATTGACATTTTCTTCACAAACACCACTTTGACACAACACAGGGCTTTCTAAAGTCAATGTTGTATCTTCCTGATGTTAGCAGCTTCTCTCTCATCAACTTCTTACATAACTTTATCTGAATGTAGTGCCCATGCTGCAGTACTACTCTCCGCCTGAACTGTTAGTGATGCGCTAGAAGGGGGCGCTGTTTCACAAAAACGTGACATAACATAACAGAGTATAATTGATGAATGGACTCCTTTGAGCGGGGCCGGGCGATTATGTATGGTCAGAATCAGTGGTGGATAAACTATTCAGATGTTATATTCAAGTAAAACTATCAACACCGCATCTACAAAAAAAAATTTACAAGTAAAAGCCCTATTATTCAAAATCGTAAAGTAGCCTACACAAGTATCAGAATAAAAATATACTAAAATGTACTCATTATGCAGAATGGCCCATTTCAGAATCATATACTGTATAGGCCTATTGTATTAAAATCAGTCACGCATGTATGTCTTTTGGCTGTTTATGTGTTCCTGTACTTGTCTTCACTTATCATCACTTACATATCATCACTTTAGCACGATAAAAATGTAAAGAAGAACACAGGCTATGGCTTTTTTTCCTTTTACATAATATATGAGTCTGCAAACACCTTAACATATGTCACGACAGCCAAATATTTGTTTCCACATTCAAAAAAATAGGAATAAGATATGACAATGCTTGGATAGACAAACAATTAATACATGTCAGTTGATACCTTCATAATACCTTTCACGTGTACAGGTGGGCGCCATCTTGGGAAAAAAGTCCGACCACTCGAACATCGACCGCCTTGCCCCCTGTCGCCAATGTCTCTCCCCGATGTAAGTCGAGTGCAGATTTGAGTCAAGCATGCGTCACTTTGCGACGAGTTAAGTTGTGAGTTGCGCATGCGTCACTTTGCGACAAGTAGCCTAGCATACAAGATGCAAATGAGAGATTTCTGTAATGTCAATACAGTAAAAATTGACCTACTTACATAAGTTTGTTCACTGCTGCATACAAGTTAGCATCAAACACAACAAACGTCACATGAATGGTCTATTGAGCTAACGTTAGCGCTCACACTATCATAGATAGCTAAAACGTTTTTGAGATGACTGCTAGCTTAGCTACAAGCTAGCAATCAAATACAACAAAGGCCGTCACTCGAATGGCGTTTTGAGCTAACGTTAGCACTCAAACTATCATAGATAGCTAAAACGTTTTTGAAATGATTTCCATCTTCTGTTATTGTTTATAATGACAAAAGTTTGTTATTTCATGGATTTCACAAATTTCAGTATGACACGTTTTGCCGTAAACTGTTTAAATCTGAGCACGCGCGACTCAAATCTGCACTCGACTCACATCGGGGAGGGACAGCCACCGTGCAGGTATCTCAAGAGAATGACACCAGAGAACGCAGCGCACCTTTTAGCTCAATGACGCTACAGAGATCGGTGCCGTTGTTACATTTCCGTGAAAATCATAATGTCCATTTTGCATTTATTACAGATAGACTGCAGGAAGAGACAGTGAGAGAATAAATGTTTTCAAAGAGTTTTCGGTTTGAATGACTGATGAATTATTATATATTTTCATTCTGTTCATGTATTTTCAGTTGTGGAAGTGTAGCAGTTAAATTGCGTTAAATTGTCTTTTCTATTTTTAAAAGGTTAAAGTTCGGTCTCCAAAAAACTTTGGCCACCAAATTAAGGGGACACTGTTTAAAAAATATTAGCGTCTATCCCGGGGGTAAATCTGTATTCACAGCCATAGCCATTATTTTTTACAAACAACATGATCATTCTTTCTCACTACCAGCGGCCCATTTCTGACAACCACAGCTTCTCCTTTACCACTGAACCATGTGTAATTCAGATTTTCTAACATGTCACTTCTTCTACAATTTGTTCCTGCGTTAGTTAATTACTTCATCATTAGTAGGTGTCAAGCCAACTGTCAAGCGCGCACACGCAGGTAGGTCTGCGTGCATGCAGACACACACACGCACACACAAACACACACTGCGTGGTGAATTGTGGATGCGTCAGTGCTAAAGAACCCTGACAAACTGAACTGCAGCCAATTGAGAGCAGTAATTGGAGGAGCTTTCTGACAGCTACATTAATGATGTAGATGGTCGCCTATTGACCTTACTGGTATGAAATGTAGACATTACTTTAGACACACCACCTGTCATCATGTTGGTCCTTATTTCCTTCCCCCTCCCCCCGCACCATCTGATCAAACGGAAACACAGCCATGGATGAGCCATTTTGACAGCTACATTAATGCTGAGGCTGGTCACCTGGTGACCACACACCTAGATTAGATTTAGACATAGCCTATCTCTTTAGGCACGGATCTGACGTGATGTAGCACACAGATTAAGGAGCATTTACCCATGTGGTGTTTTCTTCTACAGGTATGGGAATTATATCTTCATATGTAAATTGGATGACTTTTCCAATCTGATCACTTTATCTCTGTTCATGTGAATGAGCTGTAGGCGTGATGTGATCTGTAGCTGTTGCCCATTACAGCTTTCTTCTTTTCATATGTCGTACTGTGGCGTGTCAAAAGGCCTGCCCCACCCCAACGAGCACTCCAAGAACAGCAAAGAGCCAAAAACTGTCAAAGAGAACAAAAACTATTTAGGAAAGTTGGTTTAGGTTACAATCATTGACTGTAAAAAAAATTAATGGACAGAGCATGTGTGACATCAGATTGTTATGATTCAAATGTAGTCAGTTAACACACCTGTTTTATGCAACGTAATATCAATATTTGCCTCTGTTTAGGCGACAGAAGTAAAAATGAGTCATCCTCAACATTTGTTGTGTTGTGGTTTCAGAATGATAAAAACAGTTGGATAGGATGGAGGCTCTACAGGATGTCCTGTTTTTCTTAAATTATATACAAAGCAGTGGTAGAAGAAATACCCAGATCTTTTACTTAAAGTACTACCACAAAGTAAAAATATTCTTTTAGAAGTAAAAGTCCTGCATTTAAAACTTCACTTAAGTGAAATTACCAAAGTATTTGCATCAAACATACTTAATATATCAAAAGTTATGCAGAAATAATATATATCATTGTATGCATTAATGCGTTCATCACTTTAATGTTGCAGCTGGTAAAGGTGGGGTTAAGTCATTACAACTTATCTTAAAGCGCCCATATTATGCTCATTTTCCAGTTCATAATTGTAATATGAGGTTGTACCAGAATAGGTTTATGTGATTTCATTTTCAAAAAACACCATATGTTTGTTGTACTGCACATTGTTGCAGATCCTGTTTTTGAAAGTTGTTTTTTTCCAAGTTTGTATGCGTGTGGAAGGCAAGGCAGCTTTATTTGTATAGCACATTTCAGCAACAGGGCAATTCAAAGTGCTTTACACAAAGACAGTTAAGAAACACAAGAATAAACAGTTAAAAATAAAAAATAAAAACAGATAAAACACAAGAATAAAAGTTACAGTGCAGTATAAGAAATTAAACATTAAAGAAATCAACATAATTTAAAGAAAGGCAACAGAAGCACCAGAGACACAAAATAACACCCCAAACCCCACATGTTTTTTTTTTCATAGTATGGGCACTTTGACCAATTGTAATACATCATCAGAATCAGATCAGCTTTAATAGCCAAGTGTATACATATGTAATGTGAATGGAAAACTATAGGTGGTTATGAATATTTTTCATTAGGGCACCTGTCCGCAGAGATAAGGCTCGCTGACTCACTGGCTTCTTTTAAATCACTTCTTAAAACCCATTTCTACAGACTTGCTTTTAGCCTTTGTGATGTCGTCTTTAAATCACCTTTTATCCTATTGTCTGTTTAATTGTATTTAATTCATTCATTTGTCGTTTTTTTTACTGTACGACTTATTTAGAAGCAGGGAAGTAAGGTCACAAAATATAAGAGCGCCTAATTTCCATTTGCACATTCAGTGTCACATGGGTTTATGGCCAACCCTAACCCAAACACCGTCGGCCGAAGCAGGGGGAATCATCAAGATAACTGTAACTTCCCTAACCCCTAACCCTAATGTCTGATTTTAACCCAAACCACCATCCTAAACTTAACTAAGTAGCTTTTGTGCCTAAACATAACTAAACTCCAACCGTGGCAGTTTTTATTTTTTTTATTTTACACAAACTGTCTGTTGATCCATCACAACCTTTTTCTTAACTTTGCTTAGTTTTGGTGCCTAAACATAACCAAACTCAGTACTTTCTCAACGTTAAAGCTCATAAGTCATATTACCGCCACCGCTAGGGAGGCTAGTTTCTGAAACGCTCTTGTGGGTCGTTAGACCGGGTAAACCAAGCCCAATCTCAGGCTGGAAACTTGTACATTTTGCTATCCTGCGTCCGTTACAAATCTACGAGGATCAATCACAAAACTGGCTTATCCACCTGGCGCTATTGGCGAGTTTAACACGATGAAGATAGAGAAGAGACGGCAAGTACCGAAGCGCAGCAACTCGTTGATGCAGTCTGATTGGTTGAAGGACTAACCAATTGAGTCTTTTGTACAGTAGAAAATGCACAGCAGACACCCCAGATTAATGTTCAATCTTAAAAGATTGAGCTTGGTCTGGTGATAGCCAGACTAGTGGGTCGTATTAGAGAGTAAGGAACAAACGACCCATTTTGTCACATGGTTTAAAGGACTCGTTGCCTTTAAAGGTGTCCCATCTTCTATTTTCGTTATTACAATGATGTGAATAGATGTGGATGTGAATTGATTTGAATGTGTTCCTCTCAAATTTGTAAACTTTTTTTTTGGCATTTAAGGCTTTTATTTGATGAGACAGCTTAGACATGAAAGTGGAGAGAGAGGAGAGACGACATGCAGCAAAGGAGTGCAGAATCAAATCGCACGCTCTACAAACTAATCAAACTATTGTTTTTAAAGCTGCTATACAAATAGGGTTCATTAAAAATGATATTATGTTTGTGAAGAAAATACAGAGCTCCTCCATACACTGCCAATGTATTCTCTCCGTAGATGAAATATTGTCATTAGACCGTTATGGAGCAGCAGTACATTTTAATACAAGGGGTGCTAATTGAAAAACAGAGAATGACCTCCAAGAGCCAGAGTGGAGAGAAAGAAGAGATTGTCTAATAGAAAACTTCCCCAGGGTTTTAAAGACAGTGGTACTTACTGCCACCCAGATTCAATCAGCACACAGAGCAACAGAGTTTTAATTAGGGCATTTCAAGTATGATATTTGGCTGGAATAATAATAGCCTTTGAGTGGGAGATAATGAATAGTAAAAAATGAAAAAAAAAATGGTCAGGCCAAGGGCATATTCCTAGTAAGTCAATACACTTTTTTCTTTCCCTGTGTGGTAAATGTCTTACGTTACGTTACTTTATTACGAGCAGCATGGCGGCCCAATGGTTATTTCTCCGTGTCTGCATGGGTTTCCTATTGGTTCTCCGGATTTCCCCACCACTAAAAACATGTTCCCCTCCCTCTCTACCAAGCTGATGTGTGGTGAGCGTCTGGCGTCGTGAGGCTGCCGTGCATCACCCAGGTGGGTGCTACACATTGGTGGTGTTACGGCGTTTTTCCACTGCGTGGTATCTACTCGACTCGTCTCAACTCTACTCGCCCTTTTTTGGATTTCCATTACAAAAAATTAAATTTAAATCAAAATTAATTTATAAAATAAAATAATAATAATAATAATAATAATATAATAAAATAAATTTAAAATAAAAAATTATAATTGTCATTTTAGTTAATGAAGCAATGTGTAATGAAACATTTGAAATTTGGCTCTGATTAGATGTGGACAAAACCTTTAAACTCTCTCCATCGACAGATAAAATACACTTTAATGTCCTTGTATCGGACAAATAAACCATGGTTATCTCATTTTCCATATATAGTGCATGTGGAAAACCATTTACTGTGTAAGAAATTAAGTTTGGGGGCGCCTGGTTGGTTCACATGGTACAGAGGCTCAGTCCTTGTCGCGGCGGACCAGGGTTCAGTTCCAACCTCATGCCCTTTGCTGACAAGATAAGATAAGATAAGATAAGATAAGATAAGATAAGATAAGATAAGATAAGATAAGATAAGATAAGATAAGATAAGCCTTTATTGTCTCCTATGGGAGATAGTCTTGGGCTTTCAAAAAAGAAAAAAGTAAAATAAAGCGACGCATGGCAGAAACACAGTAAACATGCATAAAACATAAGCATACTTCATCTCCTCCAAATGCATTTATTAAACATCTGGTAAACCTCACACAAGACCCCCTAGCCCACCTTCCCCCACACTGCAGCATGTCTCACCCCCCCCCCCGTACACACACACACACTTTCCTATCTTAATCTGTCCCATAAATAAAAGCACTAAAAAACAAAAAATACAGATTTTTTTTTGTGATATTTGTTTGTGTTACTAAAAGACATTATTTTACAGATGTGGATCATCTGTGTGTATGTTGCGATTCATTTCAAGGGCCTGCGATCGATACGAGATGATGTCACATGTCCATTTAACTCTTGTGTTTGACCCAGTTTTTTCATATCAAAAATAAAGGTTTCTTATAACTAAATTGCCCAAAAAATAACTTGGATGCATGCATGTTGTATGGTAGCCATGCAACATTCTTTGCTGGTAAAATGAATGATTATTTCCATTAAATTTTGGGTGTTTTTTTTTCAATTTTATTCAATTTCATAGCATTTGAAAAATGTTTCTATTGGTTTTAAAACAGTATCCTGACTAAACTTTGACAAAAACCAGTCTGTGATTCACTCCTCATCCTCTGATCTTAACTATGAGTCATCATAATCTCTAACTCAAAAATAAGGAATAATGTCATTTAAATTAGGCTTATTGACTTTGAATAAAAGAAAGATGACAAAATCATCAAAAATAGCAACAGAAATGTCGGGAAAGCGCAACACGAGGGTTAACACAATCAGTTACATTTATATCAGCTCGCAAAACAAGCAACTAAAATAAGAGCCAGCAATTTTATTTCTGAGCTCTTCCAGACATTTAACTGAAAAAAAATATTGTTTTTAAATTAAAAAAAGAAGAAATATAAGGCAGGAAGTTGAAAATTAAAAGCGCATCTTATAAAGATGACGACATGTATTGATATCTACCGCTAATTTTGGATCGATATATGGACCCAGATCGATGTATCTTTACACGTTACGAGCAGGTTCCACCTCAACACTAGGCATTTCAGGCCTTTTCTGGCATAACTCAGGAATCTTTTCCACACCAGGGATCCTTTATCAAAGATAACATTAAAAAAAACATATATATGAATCCAAGACAATCCTGATGTGGTTATAAAGCACCAACATTCTGAATTAAAAGGCTCTGCAGGCCTAAAAAAAACAACTTTTCCT
>JABXJD010000071.1:1440000-1492500 GCA_013375575.1 Percina caprodes
AGCAGATGACATGATAAGCCTACAGTTAGAGCTGGGCTATTTATTGATATTATATCAATATTGTGATCTGAGACTAGATATCGTCTTAGATTTTGGATATATCATAATATTGTAATATGGCATAAGTGACTTTTGCTGTTTTTAAAGGCATCACAGTAAAGTGATGTCATCTTCTGCACATACCAGACTCTTGTAGCTGTTATTTGCCTTTACCCACTTACTCATTATATTCACATTACTGATGAATATTTATCTTAAATCTCATTGTGTGAATATTTTTCACTTTATCACCCAATCCTACCTACAGTCATGTTTTATTTCATCAAATTACTAAGTGAAAAGAATTTATTTTAAAAGAAATACAAATTCAATTGCTGACATTAGGAGAAACTCATAAGAGCTAAAATCAGGTAGAAACATATACAATAAATAACAATATATTTTACATATTTCACGTAATTTCATTTTTTTCTTTTCTTGTTTTGAGAAAATTGAGTCTTCATGTATTATCAGTATTGACTTTATTGTCATTTCACTTAGTTCTTCCACAGAAGAAAAAGAAACGCATCAGTACGTCATCCGTGCAATTAATAAAAACAGAAATAAGCACGTTCAAAATTGCCAGAGAACTCAAAACAAAATTGAGACAAAACAATCAACCCAAGACATACTGAAATCATGCTGATAAAGGCTGAACATGAAAGCAAAAGACTATCTCAGCGAGCTGTTTTTGCAATTAGAGGGCCTGTCAAAGATATCAGAGAAGGAAATATGCATATTCAAATCATAAACCACTGCACGCTCATGCTCTCTGTTTCTCTCGGTGCTCATAGTTCAGCCCGCTTCTCTCTTTATTGTTATTTTTCTTTTCATTTCCCACTGCCGATCGGTTGGAGCCAAAGTGTGTCCCAGCACTAATTCCCCCCGTCCCTGCATGCGTAAACAGAGCAGACAGAGTGGAATAGGAAGTGTCCCCCTAACCTCAGCGCTCCCCTCACCCCTCCTCCCCCTCAGGGAGGTTTTGTAAGGCGGACAGGAAGCCGATGGTCCCGGCTGACCTCTGCTTTGTCTCCCGGCTCATCTCACATCTGGGCATCCACACAATGTGGGAGACAGCGGCATTCAGAGGCTCACAAAGCCTGCCTCTCATCTTCAGGGTGCACATTCGCCAAACGGTCTGAGATATGGAGATGATATTAAACATGTTGTTGCAATGATGAGGGCGGTCACTCGGGTCATCGGCTGTCTCTCCTCGGTGCTCTCTGCTGGGGTTATATTTCAGATATTTCAGCATCCAAATATCTTCCAACTGATCTGACTGATCTGAAAAAAACCCCGCTGAGGACTTTTATTTGTCAAATAAGGATAAGTACATAGGTCTGATCCCAAAAAGCCCAGAGTGGTTGTTCAACTGCTGTGGCTGCTCTGTTGCTTTTCTCAAGCACTTTAGAGGATCAAATGGAAACATAAGCTCCAATCACGGTTCAGTATTCTATTGCCATGCATCTAAGTTGCTAGGAATTTGCTGCCGTGTGTTAAAAACAAACAAAAAAAAACAACAGAAAGCATTCATAGCAGGACAGTCCCATAAAAAAACATTAATTCACATATAGACCCCCACACACACACACACACACACACACACACAGAGACACACAAGGGGGATGTGTGGAAATTTAGGAAATGCAAAGTTGGGCCTGAAAACTGCACATTTGTGTTTTTTTGCCCTAATGAGTTCTGCACACATTAGACACTCACGTACGCACACACACACACACACACACACACAAAGTAAAGTGCCAGTGCTGAAGGGCCCCCTACAAGTCAGTGCAGTCCAGAGTTAGAAAGTGTCAGTGCATGGTATCTGTGAGTTTCTGCAGTAGCTTCTGTTAAGACAGCGTAATGTTTTGGATTCAATAAACTAAAAAAATAAAAAAATAAAGTAAATGTTAAACATGTCTTAATGATGAGAAGGTCACTCAGGGCATCAGCTGTCGCTCCTCGCCGCTCTCTGCTGGCATTATGTTTCAGAAATTACAGCATCAAAAATGACATTTTCCAATTTCTTTTCTCCATTAATTCATCAAACTATATATATATATATATATATATATATATATATATATATATATATATATATATATATATATATACATTGTTTTCTCCATTTTGCATCCTATACTTCAATACTCCCCTCCATCCGTATACCTGCCTATTGCACAAAAGCTATATATGTATATACTGTATATAGTGTATAGTGTATATATATTTACATGCACTCAATCCATTTTTTTTTACAGCTATTTTTGATATATGTTTCTGTTTATTGTTTAGTTCATATTAACGTTTAATATGTTTGTTTGTTTAAGTAATTAAAAAAATACCTTGCAATTCTTGGGCCTTAAGGGGCAATAAACCCTTTTCTGACTCAGATTCTGAATCTTCTGATTCTGGTTCTGTAATAATTCGACATGTAGTAACGCTTAAGGGACTTTTTAATTTATCAAACAATGATCTGTAAGCACGACCCCAAAGCCCAGACCGGGTCTTCAACTGTTGTTGTTGAACTGTTGAGATCTGATCTGAAAGGCTTCTCATGAGAACTTTAGAGGAGCGGAGTGTGTGACTGGTCCAGGACCATGACCTCTGCATGGCTCCAACAGAAGCATGTCGCATATTTACATGCGTGATCAACATTTACTAACTACACTTTGTTTATATTATATTTTTATAACTTTCATTACTAGGCTATTTACTTTCACTACACTGAAATGCCTTCAGCAGAATGTTTCGTTTTAATGAGTCGGCTTAGAGAGAAAGACGATCAATTCAGCATGGGTGACACACACACACACACACACACACACACACACACACACACACACACGCACGCACATTTCCACAGGCTTAAACAACTTGGCATTGTTACTTCATTTGTAAAACAGCCTGTTCAAAACAATTTAATGCTTGACCATTTCTAGCAAACACTTCATCGCGCGGCCTCAAAGTTAGGGTGCGACGTCGCGTGGCGTTCAGCGCGCTCCGTGTGCGTCAGAATCAGCGGAGAGGGTTATGAAAAATATATCAAATCCGATCTCTCAGATCACAATATTAAGGCGTTTTTATCCAAAAGGAGTCCAAAAGTATTTCACATGTGTAATATTTTTTGGATGTGTTTATTTATTTCTTTATTTTTTTTAAAGATCACTTTGGGATTTTACTTACTCGGCATAATTGCAACCTTTTTAAAGATGACGCGATCAGACTGTCCTGAGGGTTCCTCTGACGACTCGAGTGAAATGCGAATACAATAAATAAATAAATAAATAAATAAATAAATAAATAAATAAATTATAGGCGTAATAGCCTAAAGAAAGAAAGTACAGATAATAATGTGTTTCTTACTCTATACAATCCACATTGCATTATTTGTATAGGCTACATGAAATGGCTATACCATGAATATTTAGAATGCATGAGGCTACGTGCATATTAATAATTGATGCGTGCATAATGTGGCCTGTAAGCTCTTTCAATAAAACAGGAGTAAAACCGGCAAGGCCGTATTGAGGCGCTGATCTTGTTATTCAGAAATAAGACTTCATCCCGATTCTGTCTCTCAGAATCTAATATCACCCATCAGACACCGGGGCTCCGATTCCATTCAGGACTCCTGGAAGGCCACACGATTGCCCCTCTTTGTGACAATGTGAGAGCATGGTTCACTCGTTCATTTAGTCCTCATAGCTCCATCAAACTGCTCCTCTCTTGAATTATCTGATACTCTGGTTTACTCTACATTTTTTTTAAAGTGTTCATGTAGGATTTGGGTTATTTCTGTGATTTCCGTCTATTTTTTGGGGGGGGGTTTCTTTTTTAAATTGGAAACATTTAGAACATGCTTAAAACACGGCTCCTGCTCACCAGCGTTTATATATGAAAGGTTTAATTGAATTTAACTGAATTAATTGTAGCTCTGTAAAATGTTACTATGTAGGATGTGTGTAAAAAAAAAAAAAAAAGAAGGAAAAAATTGCGGTTGTAGTGAATGTTGTGGAACTTGCTTTGGGGTTGAATAAGAAGTCGTGCGTGTTGCTCTCTCTTGCAGCTTGTTGTTTAACTCTAACCTCGATATTAAGACTGTAGACAACACAACATATAGCAACATTGTTTAGGCCTAGGCTCAAAAATGAACTTTATTTTCTTTTTTTTTGTGTCCCAGCCAAATGGCTATAGTGATATATATATAGTTCAAATGTGACCAGCCACTCAATAGACTGACATTGCTCCGTTGTGGCTGGCGAGTGAAGCAAATCTACCAGCCACTTGCAAATTGTATCAGCATTTGAAAAAAAAATTGTAATTTGTAAAAATAAAAAAATAAAAAAACAGATTGCGAATTTTGATCCCTGCCTACAATTTCAATTTCCAAACTTGTATTGTCATATGCACAGTCAGGAAACGTGTTTCCCTGCGTGACATTCTTCATTAGCTGCCCACAGAAAGCCAAGCAATGTCAAATCTACAATATATAGTAATATATAGTATACTAATATATATAGGCTCCTACAAAATAAAACCATTTCCAAAGGCGGCATGTGAAAAATAAAGCAACGACAAGAACAATACTAATAATAATAAACAGTGCGGATGTAAACAGTGCAAGTTATGCATGTGCAAGTTATTTATGTGCAAACCGAGAGAAAAAAAAATGTTAATAGTCGACTACTCGACTATTAACGTTTTTTTTTCTACGTAGACCACGATTATAAACTCCTCCGCTGAAGGAGTCTGATTGCAGTATAGGAAAGAAGGAGTTATATGTGTTATCCATGTGTTTAATTTCTCATTTATGTAATTCAGGCCTTTGGTTTTGTTTTAAAACATATTGTGACGGAGACAGGCTCCTCCAGAACCGGGAACAGCGTCTGTGTCCCGGAGACAGTCTGCCCGTGCAGGCCGGTGGGAGGAGAGGAGAGGAGAGGAGAGGAGAGGAGAGGAGAGGAGAGGAGAGGAGGCTAAAAACTTTTTATATATGAAAAACTCTTGTTTCAGCTATATGTTTACCAGGGTTGAAGACGACCTCACACACTTTAGCTGGAGAGGTGCCAGTTCACCTCCTGGGCACTGCCAAGGTGCTCTTGAGCAAGGCACCGAACCCCCAACTGCTCGGGGCACCTTTCCATGGGCAGACCCCACCCCCCACTCTGACATCTCTCCATTTACTGCATGTATAGGTACTAAACATGTGTGTGTAATTCAGGCCTGTGTGTCATGTGTGTAATAACAACAGAGTGTAAATTGTAATTTCCTCTTTTAGGATTAATAAAGTATACATTATTATTCTTATTATTATTCTTATTATTAAATGTAGCTTTATAAAACAGTTGGTGCGTTCACAAAAGAAATATTATCACTAAAATGTGCTACAGTTATCTAGAATATTAAACAGGGCTCATTGTGAACAATGGTCTCTTTATGAAGTCCAGTTGGTAGATATAGATAGATCGTGGTTTCACATCATTTGACGGATTAAGCTCCGTGAGGGTACTCTCTCCTATAGTGTTAATCAATGTCTCATCAAGCTCAAATTAGGCTGTGTAAAGTGGACATTTTGTGTTATGTTTCCCTAAAACAGGAATATTTTATGAGATCATGTAACATCGCCATTTGCAGAGTAACCATTAAAACACAACAACAACAAAAATCAGGCATATCCACTTTTTTTTTAGGGTGTTTCCAAATGAAAAGTCTTAACAACATTTTTTTTTTTAAGTCAGTAGTGACAATGCATTTTTGACTTTATTTCGTTTTTTTTTAATTAACTATGAGACAAACTGATTGAACTTGACAGTGAAGGATATGTTAGCCTATAGGAGGCGGAGGCAATCTAACAACATCCTGTCAAAGGGCCTAATGACATAGGCTACAACATATGTCAATGCAAGCAATGGGTGTCCATTACCATACAGGCTTTATGTTTTCCTCATCTCCTTGTACTCGTGAATATCAACCCTGCCTCTGTTTTCTGACAGAAATGCAGCTCTTGTGTTGCTTCATATCACATTTGTTTTCCATTGTGTGTATAAGATAAGACCAGAAGACAGGCATTGGACCATCACATGACTCCACGTTAACTGCAGCATGTACATTGACGGGCAGTGTGAGTTTTATGGCAGATTACGCTCAGAAATCACTGACACCACATTTAGATTTCAGCCACAACGTTTTTTAAGTTATTTGAGTACACTTAGCCTTTATTAATTCATTGGATGGATGCTTTTCAGCTTAATAGCCAGTCTCATATGACATAGCCTGATTTCACTTTGTTGCCCAAAACTGAAGAAGTAGGATATTCTTTCTGCACATGAACGTGAAAACGAAAGAAAAGTGTCATTAAGCGGTGTGGAAAAGGGGTTAAAACAGTCCAACGTTCATTTACACACACAAAAATGAACATGTGCTTACATGTTCGCTTATTGCCTTTGCAAGTGAACAGGCTCTTTCTGTGTGTGTGTGTTTGTGTTTGTGTGTGTGTGTGTGTGTGTCAATAGGTGATTTGATGGTCCGTTCAGAAGGGGCTCTGAGCTGCGTTCAAGTTCAATACCAAATTAATTTTCCTCTCGCTTCAGCGAAAAAGACCACGGGAATGTGTTCCACCCAACCAACGATAGGCTACACACCCTGGCTCACAAATGCTGGAGTCCAACACAGACCAGTAGGCTGCTGGACACATGGCGTGTGTCCATCTGTCTTTGTGTAACCGCTCTCATTGTCCTCCATGTCTGGACCACAGGCAGTGGTGGAATGTAACTAAGTACATTTACTCAAGTGCTGTACTAAAGTACACATTTGAGGTACTTGTACTTTACTTGAGTCTTCTACTCACACACACATTTCAGAGAGCCATATTGTACTTTAGACTTTTTACATTAAAGGTCTCATGGCATGAAAATTTCACTTCTTTTTTTAAACATTAAAATGAGTTCCCCCAGCCTGCCTATGGCCCCCCAGTGGCTAGGAATGGAGATAGGTGTAAATGTGCCCTGGGTATCCTGCTCTGCCTTTGAGAAAATGAAAGCTCAGATGGGCCAATCTGCTCCTTATGAGGTCATAAGGGGCAAGGTGACCTCTCCTTTCTCTGCTTTGCCCGCCCAGAGAATTTGGCCCACCCATCAGAGAGAGACATCATGGCTTTCAAACGAGCAAAGAGGCAGTTGGTCAAGGCCACACCCCCACCCTCCACACACACACATTTACACCTTTACTCACACACCTTTAATCTGATATCTTTACTTACTAGTTACTTTATAAATTAAGATTTTTGCCCACAAAACACATGTTGTTTAGGAAAAACTGTTTTATTATAACTTAAACTACCCAACAATTTAATGATTATGAAACGATTCGCCGATTTGACACTTAGTTGATTGACAGAACTGTTTGGATCGCTTCCAGTTTCTAAAATGGGAGGATTTTTCTGGAGTGAGTACTTTTACTTTTACTACTTTAAGTACATTTACCTTTTGATACTTACATACTTTTACATAAGTAACATTTTCAATGCAGGACTTTTACTTGTAACAGTGTATTAGTGCTTTTACTCGAGTAGAGGATCTGAATACTTCTTCCACCACTGGCTATACTGTAGGTTTTACCTCTTATCTCCGAGCATTCATTTACAGTGGAGTGATCAGCTCCGACAGTCTGAATCAGGAGCGTAGCACAAAACTCTGGGCCCTGTAGAAAGGCTTTCTCTATCGGCCCCTCCCTGAATCCACAGCTATTCATTCTAGCATCTTTTTGGGCCCTCCTCCAGTGACAACGCTGTAACCTGCAGCCGTAGACAAGGCTACAATACAATCCTAATGGGCGAATGTGCATCGTCAATTTCCATCCACTTGAAGTGCTGTTTTGCCACTGCTAAGATTTTTATTCTAATTCTTTCAGGCAGACTATGCTTTACAATGCTCTCTCACCCAGCCTAATCAGCTGCAATGTCATTAGCTGAAAGTGGGCCTTTACTCTTTCATTTAAACTAACCAGATTTGCCACAATCCACGTTGTTGCATTCAAACTTTAAAACTGTTCTCCTCTCTGCTGCTGCCAGTTGTAACCTCCTCCGCCCCAGTCACCTCCAGTTGTCATCATTCCCAGCACCCAGGGTTCCTCCATCATCAGAGACCCTGCGTCACGTCACATCCATTCAGATCTTCTGGGTTCCTTTAGCCTTTCATCACCTCCACCAGTGTCTAGAGTCCATTGGGTGGTTGGGGGTAGGTGGGGGGTTCCTACATATCCACAGCCTCTGTACCTCTTATAAATTAACATTGTGAGGGAGTCTAATAACCACAAGACTCTAAACACATCATATGTTCATTAAACTAATTTCACTTAAATGAAGTCTCTCCTGATTCAAATGGTACTGCAAGTGTCTACTGTGGTGTTTTCTTTTCTTTTTTTATGTTTTATGGGAGGGATCACCCGGCTTCCCAGCATTGGAAGCTTGGCGTGCTTGCCACTAGCAGTCATTAATTTCCCTTCACTGACCAATGACAAGCAAAGAAAACAGGCTCCACCCTCCAACAACCACAGTGGCTGCAGCGGATTGGACGAACACTTTACTCCTGGTCTGTCTGCTCCCAGATTTCAAAAGAAACTTTGGAAACTTTCTCCTATTTTACAAAGAAATTTCCCCGAAATGTGTTTCTGAAAAAAGCATTATGTGAGAAATTGGCTCTGCACTTAATGAATCTGTCTTCATTTTAGATGGATGGTCAGTTCAAAAGGTTTTTGTGAGTTTTCGAGAGGTGGCGAGTCGAGGCAGACGCCCCTGATTTGCATAAAGGAGCCTGGAATTAACTTTATGCAAATGAGGTGCGGGCAACTCTAATTGCCCAGGCTGCTTGCACAAACATTGAATGGGAAGCGTGGAAATGACACTGGCCAGTGGACACATACCATAAGTGTCTGACAACATTGTGGAAAAGATCCTTACAGAGGTTGACCTTTTTGTTAGAGAATAAAATCCTTTTTGTTTAACGCGATACAGCCCCAATTCGCCATCGCTAAACTTACCAGAATCCGTTGAAATAAACCAAAAGGATTTTACTCTTAAACAAAAAGGTCGACCTCTGTAGGGATACTTTCCATAATGTTGTCAGACACTTAGGGGCCATCCACACGGAAACGCCTTATGGTGTATACGCTATGTTTTGCGTCGTATTGGCCGATCGTCCAAACGAATCCTGTACACGCACAGCCTGAAAACGCATTGATTTGAAACCTGGTCCCAGGGTGAGAAAATTCGAAACCACTGCTCTTGCGTCTTTGTTTGGCCCCATACTTGCATACTGATGATGTCATCGCCACACCCCTTGACCTGTAGCCTTCAACCTCTTGTTCCGCGACGACGTCTCATACCAGTAACAATGGCGGACTACATGCTTGTGTTCATGCTGGAGAAGATATTGAGCCTATTAGGGTTACTAGGGCAAAATATACTGTCTGTTTGTATACAGCGTGCAAGCTTCATGCACATGCTCGGCCTCTTCTTCTCCATTTGTTTGTGAATTTCTGTAGCAGAAACAGCGCCGCCTATAAGCCTGGAAAAGTAGCGCGTTGAGTCATTTTTTACAAATGGATCCGTTTGGACCAATCATTCTTGAACCGATGCCAGGGAAGATGAGGGGGGGAAAAGATTGTTTTGTACGTGTGGACAGGGCCTTAGAATAATAATCTAAGCCTGTCAGTGGCAAAACAAGTAATTTTTGTGGATGTAAAAACTATGGCAACTTGACCACCGCACACGTGACAGTTACGTTTTTTTAATGACAGATACATTTAGCCAATAAAAGGTTACTGGGAGCCGTGTACAGGGCACTGTGAGGTTCCAGTGGTTCCAGAGGTTGTTGCTGTTGGGTTTAGCTGACAAAAGGTGACTGTCCTGCGGCGGTGACAGTTAATTTTAGACACCAAAACAACTAGTTAAGATTAGAACAGATTTTGTGGTTTGGGTTAGGGGATCTGAAAGTTATCACAATGATTCCCCCTGCTTAGTCCAACACTGTAACAAATTTAACATAAAATGTATAGCAACTTACTGGCAACAATTGGGCCAGCAAGTTACTGTGAATTATTTTTACAGTAAAGGTACTTCCATTTATAGTATTTAATGCATTCACTGTAAAATACAAAACAATTAAACACAACATAAGACAAAAATAAAAATACAGTAGTTTACTATTTACAGTAGTGGCTATATTGTGATTTTACAGTAATACTTAAACTACTCTGATTTTCTCATGTTGACAATGTAAACTTTACAGCATTCTACTGTAAAAAAGCATATACAGTAGTGTAACTGTGAAAATCTAAAGTAAATAACTGTAGATTTCACAGCCATTATTTACAGTGAACGACAGTTGAAATGGGGAACCAATGGCAAGAGCACGACCCTGCGCACATCATTAAAAAGCTACATTTTCCACTTTGTTATTGAATTTCTTTGTTCATCCCCAAATATTTGGTTTATTTAGGGTTAGGGTAACACCAGCCCCTTAAGTAGTAGGCTATTCCTGGGACACGGACACCTGTTTCCTGGATGAATGTCTTGTGAACCCAGCTTTCCCGCTTGAAAGCCCTGTGTTTTATGACCAACCAATCGACCCCAACCTATTCCCTGCCACCACAGCGCTTTTAAGGCTCTGACACACCAACCCAATGACCGACCGTCGGACTTATCAGTCGGCTCCCCGAGGTCAAATCAAAGGCAGATAAAAGAGGGAACGCACAGAGGCGACGCTGACTTGAGCGTACCTTCTGCATGTGCGTGAGACGTATTACGTCTCAACAGCAGGCGGCTCTAATATGTATTGTCGTCTAAATAAGGAAAAACTGGAAATGACGGAACATCTCTCTAGACCTAGTAAACACAGAGCACGCTGTCGTCAGTCATTGTCATCAGAGAGTGTTGATAGTAGTCAAGAAAGATCGTTGTTGTCATTACTTGCTGAACGGAAGAAAATACGATGGCTAGTAATAAGAAGATACTGGCGTTGTAGCTCCGGTGTTCTTGTGCACTGATTCCCTAGTCAAGAGCTAGCACTCCACCAATCAGATTGGTCATTGAGTCCGACTGCCCACTGGCCAATTCAACAAGTCAAAGCTGCCAAAATGAAGGTCGACGGCTGCTACGACTGATGACGGCACGGAACACACCGAACAGACACGAGTCACCGACCTCGCCAAACTTTCCAACGACCAATAATCGGGAACATGTGTCAGCGCCTTAATACAGTGTGTCATACAGCACTAAGCATGTGGAATACATACAGTTCTGTACATTACATCACTTTACTGTACGGTAATCTAACCTTTAAAACCAGGAAAAGACAACGGTATCCAAAATTAAAGATGATATCTAGCCTCATCAATATATATTGCCCAGCCCTATGTGGGCCTATGAATGGTTTATGAGAACAGCCTGACATTAAGCTTTTGCCAGTCTTGCTTAATACTGGACCAATTTCAAAAATAATTAGTAGCAAAAACATGGGTCCAGGTTGTAAAAAAAAATTAAATTACCCTTTAACTGCAAAATAAGCCTACTCTGACCCTGAGGAGGATCTGGCTAGTGTTCCGGGATGGGGCTAAAACGTGCTCATGGGCGGCGCTAAGCTCCAAACTTGTTTTGGTGGAACATGTGTACTACGTTCCAAAGTTGTGTTAGTCGTGCAACAGAAAGCTCAGATTGGACAGATAGTCTAGCTAGCTGTCTGGATTTACCCTGCAGAGATCTGAGGATCAGGTAACCATAGTCCTCAGAAATCCACCGGAGTTTAGCATGTCTACACAAAGAAAGCAAAGGAAGGAAAAATGCATCAGGCGGAATTTCCTGCGGCACCGGAGCAATCCCGTTAGTGGAATCTCGTGGTTGTAGACTAGTCATAACCCAAACTTCAGTTTTGTCGTGTTTTGAAGCTGTTGATAAATAATAAAGAGCGTGGACTACTGTTTTGGTTCATGTTTGGGGTAACCTGTGCCATAAATCATGTAGGGCCGACAGTACATGAATTCAAACTGTAGCTGCTGACAACAACAACAACAACTTGGAATTATAACTGTGTTCAGCTCCATTCAAGTTCAACTGTAGCTGTTTCGGTTTTGTCTTGCATAGACTTGATTTATTTCCAGCCCATATTCCAACACAACCACTACTAACCATCAACATGTGAAGTGGGATAGGATGAGTTGCACTGGGACATTGTTGGCATGTCTTATAGGCTAATGACATATGATGTTCATGTGATGATTGGAAGTGGCTTTATTAGGCTCTACTTTACTACCTGAAAGCTGGGCTGAACATTATCTTCCACTATAGCCACACTATGCCTGTTCAAAAGTTCAATCTGTGCCTTCAAATGATCAAGTAATAAGAAGTTTCCCATGCAACCTGAATGCATCACAAACTGACTCGGTGGATTGGAGTAATCTGCGTCTCCAGGGAATTCCGGGAACCTCACATGACACCAACTCCCCGGCTCTATTGGTCCGAGGCACGTGTCTGAGAGACCCGTAGTACAACGTCATCACAGTGTCTCGCAGCCAATCACAAACGAGAACCAAAATCCGTAGTGAAAGTATTTGAGCGGCGTCTTTATCAGGGCAGTTTAGTTCTGCTGGACGCATCAATAATTGTGTGCAGGCACCCGGAAAAAAATTAATAGACTCTTTATTTTTCCAACTCTTTTTTTTTTTTTTTTAAACAATTTTTAAATAAAAAGAAATTGAGCAGCGAGTCCAGCCACGAGGAGTAGGCTTTTACCAGAAACTGAAGCATGAATTCTCTTTGTCAAAATCCTAAGAGGCGCGTTTTCACAGCAAAAACAATATAAAAACTACTCTGAAAAAAAGGAATTAGTCTAGCTCATCGAGATTTTTTTATTGAAAAATATAGGCTAGCAGCCTTATTTATTGATAAGAAAGGACAGGACAACACGGAATTGGAATTACTACTTGCGTTGGGGAAAAAAAGGGGGCAGAGAAAGAAGTGCTGAGGGTGATCAGGCTTCATCATTATGGAAGAAAATGCTCGCCGAGACCCAGAGCGCGCACAGGACTTCGACGAGGAGTCCAACCGGGCCATCCTGCCTCTCCTCCAGCCACCTGGCAACCATCAGTCCCACAGGATCACAAACTTTTACATCGACAACATTTTGAGACCGGACTTTGGCCGAAAGAGGAAGCACGGGTCTCTGGTCCGGGAGGGAGACAGTCTGGGTCTGGGAGTGATCATACGCACAGAGGAGCTGACAGGGACAAAGTCTTCCAAAACTGGCAACCCGCAGCAGGGTGGAGCAGGACGCGAGGAGGAAGAAGAAGAGGATGAAGACACGGGAGCATCCGACGACCAGCATCCGGACACTGAGGCCAAGAGGCCGGACCTGAGAGCCGGGGATGCGGCTGGGAAGGGTCGGGGGGGCGGCGGGGACCGATGCCGCAGCCCCGAGGCCGACTCGGCCCCTGCGTCCAAGCCACCGATGCTGTGGCCGGCCTGGGTTTACTGCACCCGCTACTCGGACCGTCCGTCAGCAGGTTGGTGGGAAAATATTGCTCGG
Source organism: Percina caprodes (assembly GCA_013375575.1). Lineage (NCBI taxonomy): Eukaryota > Metazoa > Chordata > Actinopteri > Perciformes > Percidae > Percina > Percina caprodes. Next base: position 1,453,620 of record JABXJD010000071.1, read on the forward strand.
CCACTTTTCGTTATGGGCTAATTGAAAGAACCATAAATAAATAAATAAATAGACTAAAGAAATACACGAAGGGTTGGATAGCTTAGCCTACTTCATTTCTGAGTCTGTTAAACAAAAAAAGGGCTAAATTACAGAAAACAGCCTTTAGAGAGAGAAAAAAGCTCCGATTGCAACATATTCAAGTTTAAAAGGCCTGGAGGCCAATTCTTTAAAAAGAAAAAAGAAAAGAAGAGTAAAAAAATGTTGTTGTTGTCTCTGAGCTGTGCGACCCCCCAACCCTCCTTATGATAGACATATCACTTGTAACAATTGACAAACCAGTTATTGCGCCATCATAACTAATATCATCTTAATTATTTCAAACTTCCAATAGGCACTCTTAAAAAAAAAAAAATAAATGATAGTAACATTCCTAAAATAGACACAGACCTAATTTGCTTGAAACTAACTATTTCAAACGCAAAAAAACAGAAAGTAATTGGAGTTGTTTTGGGTGGGATCCGATCAGGATTTGGGCTTTAAAATAAGGATCAAGTGGACGAGAGGACCCGAAAATAAAGTTCAAATTACCTACGAGTCGAAAGTAGAGTCACAAACGTGGAGAAGTGAAGTAAAACCAAGTTTAACGCCATTGTTCCTCAGTCTTCTTTGTTGATATACCATTAGCATATTATTTTTTTGACAATGGGGGGGGGGTCCTGAAAAGTGAGGACCGTGTGTCCCAAAAAAAAAAAAAAAAAAGAAAGATTCGATGCTGAACATAACTTTAAAGCTTTTTCATCCGCCATCGAAGTAATAATAATAATGTCTTTTTTTTTGGACAACATTTCCATGTGATGTGCTCTGAAGCGATCGGATTTGAAGCATTACGCATGACGCTTTTCTTTTCTATTGCCTCGTCGCAATATTGCCCCCACCCCCCATTCATGGTTCATTTTTTTATTATTATTATTATTAATAAAGTGAAAAGTTGTGCTCAATAGGCTAGAGTTATTTTACAAGTGAGAACGCGTGGTGCACTTGGACTCTTCCTTTGTCGTGATTTAGAAACGCACACAGCCCACACCGTGAATAATGTTGCTGAAACACACACAGCAGGTGGAAGCGAAAGGAGGAGATATTGCGATCTGTGGAAAGCAATTCGGAAGAGCTCGAAACGATGCGAAAGCAGTCCGAAATGTTGTGTTTTATTGTTGTATGGCAACACACACACACACAAAAAGTTTCCATCGAGGTCCAGGCCTGAGCTTATGGAAAGGACCACAAAGGGCCTTCAGAGAGGTCAGGGAGGCTGCAGCTTCTTCCTGCATTATTAAACCTTTATAAAACAAACCCTAACTGTGTGGAAGTGAGTCAAATCTTTGATTTATAGGATATCTATAAGCCTACGATTATCTAAAATGTCAGAACGTGTAATGTAAAGATATAGCGCATTTGTTGTCAACCCGAGTAGTTTTAAGAAGCTTATGGACACCTCTTGGCACAATTAAATGTAGGCCTGCTATGTTTTCATACCGTAGAAATAGATTTTCCCCATTCGTTCCCATGCATTTGCCCTTTGACATCATAGAACCGTCTGCATATTAGACTATAATAGACACAAAAGGGGTTATCTCCCTTTTTTTTTTTTTTTTTTTTTTTAAGGAAACTACTTTTAAAAAATGGAGTTCCTATGGTAACAGGGAGGGAAAGAGGCGCCTAACTCCCCATCCTCCATCACATCCTAACCCCACCCCCATCCCCCACCCCTCCACCCTCCCGTGCGCACTGGAGTCTGCTTCAGCCACCGTGCAGCCTGATGGCTAACCAAAATATCCTCCATTGGACTTCCCACAGCTGGCGATACATATACTGTCAATAAAGTTGCCCATATCTCAGAATAATTCCTTTCAGATTGACATAACGTCCTCGTCAAATAGGCAATTTAACCCTAATATAGGCGCTTAATTACAAGTGCAGAAGAAAAAAAAATATCATTAAAGACATCAGGAGGCAGAATTACTCCATTTTGATTAAGAAAAATCTGATAATTTAGCTCATGAGATTGGTTCATAATTCTGATGAATAATCCCACTGAGAGGGAAAACCCTTGACTATAATTTTAATTCGTACACACTCACTGGATTTAAAAAAAAAAAGTTAAATTATAGCTATTTATTTAATTAATTGACCGAAATAACTGCAGAAGGATATGTGAAAACCACCATCATGACTCAATGATCAACATTCAGCCTGTGTTTATATAAAAAGGGAACATATTGCTAATGTAGCTAATTGAGCTTTTATAGCGCCGTGTTATCCTTTAACCGGTATGCCTGGCAGTCACGCTACATAATCTAAAATATTCCCATGAAGCAAAAGGTGATCAGATGTTTTCACAGAATCCTGTAACAGCCTGACCTATATTTTATACAGTCTGTATGAGCCTGACGCACGGAACCCATTACATATTTCTACATTTCTTTGGTTAAATGGGTTAAAAAGAGGATCTAGCTTTCTGTTGACTAAACAGAACCATGTTTCCATAGCACTCTTCTAACAGTGATTGTGGTGCCCACTTTTATAGGCCCCTATATATTGTGATAGGCCCCTATATACCTATGATAGGCCCCTATATACCTATGATAGGCCCATATATACCTGTGATAGGCCCCTAGATAGATAGATAGATAGATAGATAGATAGATAGATAGATAGATAGATAGATAGATAGATAGATAGATAGATAGATAGATACTTTATTCATTCCAAAGGACATTGTAGGCATCCAGTAGCAAGACAATAATAACACAACACACACATATATCACACATTCCTAAGAATAAAAATAAAATTGAAAATCACTCATAGAAATGCAATGACCATGGTATGAGATACTTTGGCAGACTGTGTGCAATGATGATAGTGCAAAAGTGCAAAAGTGAACCATATATACAATGTACAGTATATACCTGTGATAGGCCCCTATATACCTGTGATAGGCCCCTATCTACCTGTGATAGGCCCCTATATACCTGTGATAGGCCCCTATCTACCTGTGATAGGCCCCTAACTACCTGTGATAGGCCCCTAACTACCTGTGATAGGCCCCTAACTACCTGTGATAGGCCCCTATATACCTGTGATAGGCCCCTATAAACCTGTGATTTTAAAATGTGAGAAAGCTCAAACTGACTCTAACCACTGGCTGTCCCCCACCCCAAAGGGCCCAGATCCCGCAAACCAAAGAAGGAATCGACCCCGAGTAAAGAGGACAAGCGGCCCCGGACGGCCTTCACCGCGGAGCAGCTCCATCGGTTGAAAACGGAGTTCCAGAGCAACCGGTACCTGACCGAGCAGCGGCGGCAGAGCCTGGCCGGGGAACTCGGCCTTAACGAGTCTCAGATCAAAATCTGGTTTCAGAACAAACGGGCCAAAATCAAGAAAGCCACCGGGAATAAAAACGCTCTGGCGCTGCATCTCATGGCACAGGGACTGTACAACCACGCCGGGTCCAAGGATGCCAAGTCGGACAGCGACTAGAGGAGACACGGAGGGACAGGAGGGGGTTCTGAACCATGCAATAAAATCACTTCAGTACCAGCATTCATATTTAAAAACTCAAACAGAGACGATATTGTGACATTTTGTTTGTCGTGTGTGTGTGTGTGTGTGTGTGTGTGTGTGTGTGTGAGCAGGATATGCGTCCGCAGGGCTGTAGTAGTCTACAAATGACGATGTCCAATCCAAATCCAAATGTATGCTGCGTTCATGTCATAGACAGAAGTCGGGATTTTCCATACAACTGTTAGCCTACAACCTAAAACCCGCAACTTCTGTCTGTAGGTCTACGCTTAGCCTAGATGTCCAATTAAAAACAGCCATGGATGCTTCTGTTAGATCTGATTTTAGCAACTTGATAGGCTGCATTATTTGATCTGTGTCTGAAGTAACGTCTGTTAAGAAGGCCAATTCTGAACTCTGTGTGGCACATAAAGGCCACATTTCAAAACTGGCGGTCGCTTATTGAGAAAAGAGTAGCCTAAAACATTTATATGTGTTAGCTAAAAGCAGACTAGCCTCCCAGCCGCTGGCAGATGAGGAGGTTTGGGATAAAACATGTGCTTCGATGTAGACTATAATTAAAAGGCTATTATCGTTGGCTAAGAAAAAATGGTTTAACATAAGGCTGTAGTTTTAATAGTGTAGGCCCTACCCCGCCATATTTGACCTCATAATAGCCTATTATTTTAGAAACTTCACACATTTCAGCCTATTCAATTTCCAAATGTCCCACCTGAGTTGTTTTGGGGTTTTTTTCCTGTGAAAACACCAGAATACCGATATTCTGACACGTGACACGTGAATGCAGCATTCTCGTGTCAGATGGGACAAATATGCTACAGAAAACATATCTTCGACGGGGTTTTTTTGGGGGGGGGGAGAGAGCAAAAAAATATTCAATAGGAGCTTAGAAAACATGCACGAGCTCCATGCAGGGATGAGAAAAGTGGACTGGACAGCCGTCACGAGCACTACAGCCCTGTACGTGTCTGAGGGACTTTTATTGTTTATGAAAACTATATGCTGAAATCCAAAGATTTTTTTCTGCTGCATTCTGGGAACTGTGAATTAAGAAAATAGCCTATACTTTGTGTTGTCTGTGTTTTGTAGCCTACTTTTTTTATTATTATTATTACTAATATGGCTATTTTCTGCTCTTTTCCTTTTTATTCTGTCGGCGTGCTGTTGGCCTATACTGAATGTTTACCTGGAGGTCTGGTTGTTTTGGAGTAGCCAACATTAGATAATAACGACACATTTTTATATCTGGAATTAAAGGTCTGCTTTATAGAAGCTGTGTGGTGAACGAAAACCGTTTAATTACTAAATTGGTCCTTATACAACAGAACTGGCAACTTAACAGCCTCGATCCGATTGTGGGTATTGCTGGAAGATGCATTTTTATTTTCATTTTTATTTTCAAAACACGTTTTTTTTTGAAGAAAGAATTAAAAAAGCCATTCAAATGACCAGAACACACTCTTTTTTTTTTTCAACTAACCCTCAGCCTTACACCCCCTTTAAATAGTTCACATTATGTCCCAAAGCCAAACCATCGTCAACAAGGGACATTCTTCCCATTCATGTCCAACCGTCTGCCGACTTTGGCACCGCACCCTCCGGCCTAACCACGGACCTATAGCCCGTAGCCTGTAGGCTATCATTCTGCGAATGTTTCAAGAAAAATAGGCAACGTTTTTATTTGTTGTTAACAAAGAACCGTTATATTCTTATTTATAATACAATGCACACGTCTATAGCCATGTGGAAACGGGGCTCTGGAGTGTTTACATAACTTATTTTTCCTGCAATAACTTTTCTGTTTGAATGCCTCATCTGACGGGCCTTTTGCCGGGTCTAATTAATGTGGATCCGAACCAAAACGTGGTCTTTCAATGCTGTGAATGTTTCTTTTTTTTGTCTTTTTTTCTTTTGTGTTATAAGAAGTCAGTTTGGTCTTCTTACTTTCATTGCATTCAATTACAACACTGGACAAGCTTCTGCCTTAAAAAAAAAAAAGAGTTAGTACATATAGTTAGTGTTCTAAAGAAAAGAGCAGCGGTGTGTGTGTGTGTGTCTGTGTGTGTGTGTGTTTTCTACAATGGGATTTTTTTGACATCAGGATTTTTGAAACGAACACATTGAGTTGTGTCCCCCTCAGCTGAAGTTCTCTTTTATACGATCCTACATGTAAATAATTTATATCATTATGGTGTGATGGTAAATAAAAGACAACAATGCAAATGTGTGTTTTCAGAATATTCTTTTTTTTGGTTTTTAATCATCATTATTGTATAACCTGATTCCAACACACACAGGAAGAAATGTTCTGCACAAGAAAAAAAAAAAAAAGAAAAAAAATTATAAAATAAATCACATGGTCAACATGTGAAGTTAGTTTGATGGGTCTGCGGGAGTTTTATTGTAATATCTTCCTAATGATTAGCATAAGAATGAGAAGGGTTGAGGACCGCAGACACAACATCGAGGACACTCATGTCTCATCGCCAATGATGGAGATGCTGCACAACTTCCAAACATTTTTAACCCTCCTGTTGTTTCTCTATCAGAAATGTGGGTTTCTTTTTGTCAAAAATAAATACATTATATGGTTCTACGCAACCATTACTATTCAGAAGTAAAATAAACAATAAGCTCACTACTTTCATTGAATTTGGGGTGGTTTATTCAATTTTAGAACATGTGAAGTTAGACAAATAGACAAAGTCATCAGAAAAAGGGACGAAAAAAGTGAAAAGGAAAACAAAAAGTTGGATGGTCAGAAATCAGAATTACTTTATTGATCCCTGAAGGGAAATTCTGTGTTGCAGTTGCACAAATTGAAGTAGAAATATCAATAAAGAAATATAAGGAGTGTGGATATGTATGGTATTTACATAGTTGAAGGAATATTATGATAGGGGAAGACGACACAAGGGTTAAAAAGGACATGACCAAGGTTGTTTGACAGAGAGGTGACATCATCTAACAGCATCAGAGACCAATGGTCCACACAATACGAGGGCCCATGACAAAATATATACATTCATGGCAATAATGTAACTTATTTTCAAGTTTTTACCACTTTAATTATACCTGTATATACTATGTCATTCACATATCACACTACTTTTGTAAAACCTTGGTAAACTTATTTCAAGCACCAAAACAATCCTTCCAAATGAGTTTGTTTTCACGCGAGATTTGAATAATTTCTCTTTTGGGTTAAAATGATCTCTTTACACATTGCTCTAGCACAAATATGGGGGTGTCACCTTACAGCAATCTGAGTGTGTTCTGAACATGTTGATACCAAACACATGTAGGCTATCAGGTTATATGCAAATATAAACCCTTAAAAGGTGAATTTAAGAAGATATGTAAAGTGCCCTCAGACCTCTTAAAGTGCATAAAGAATACCACCACCATGCAGTTAAAGCATAAAGTGTATAGCCAACATTAAATATGGCCCTAACCCTAAACATGTACATATGTACACATGTAGCATTGTTTCACATGTTCAATAAAGTTTATTGCTTTAAAAAACAGGGATTGAAGCTCTGATATCTCTATTCAGTTTTCAGATGAGTTGAAGGACTGCCCGCTTCTCTGATTAAGAACACAGGTATTCAACCTTGGGGTCGGGAGCACACATGGGGTCGCTTGATATGTGGACAGGTCACAGGGAGATTCATAACACTCATTGTGTTCACGTGTGATTCACATCTAATTTACATTGGAAACAATCAGTGTAGAGCTCCCTTCGTGTTCTTGAAAACAGAAAACTATATTATGCATACTTAGATTCATAGGGGTGCCCTGTCAAACATTAATTTCCTAGTTTGGGATCAATAAAGTCCATCCATCCATCCATCCATCCATCCATCCATCCATCCATCCATCCATCCATCCATCCATCCATCCATCCATCCATCCTGACTCAACCCTAACCCGGCCATAATGTCTTCATTTTTTGGGGCCCCTGAATGCCACGCTCCAGAAAAATGGGAGAAACTGTCGGCTATAAATCATACCATAGTACACTGTGTCAAACAGATGTAAGACATAAACCGGTGACTAATAAATACATGAAGCACACGTTCATTTGTACAAGTCACGTTTTATTTATTCAGCACCAAATCACAACAGAAGCTACCTCATGACACTTTTCATATAGACATACTCTTTAATTCGACATTTTGGGATGAAGTGAATCCTCCTGCCTTTCTGCTCCAGTTGGGCTCAACACCACTCTCCACTCAGATGCCATGGAAACGTCATGTATTACTGCACCGCTGTGAGTTTAGCGATAACATTCTTGGGAGTTTCTCATCCAGAACCAAACACACTCTAGCTCCACTCTGAACTCCGTCAGTGTTGCGTTTTGATCTGCAGTATCACCACAGAGCTGCATCTGTTCAATCTAATTCATTCAGGATGGTTTGCTTCCCATAAACACACCATCACTGAACATCATAAACCACATCTTTAAAATGCCTACAGTATATGTCAAGAATTGAGATAATAAGCATGATTTTAAAGACTGGTGACAATGCATTTGCAATCCAAAGACTTTTAAAACAACCTTCTCCACCTGAAGGAACGTGTAACGTGTAATCCTCTCAGATTTAGAGTACCTCGGTTCAAATGCAATGTACTGTAAGAACTCCTTTGTCCCATGTGCAATAACTCGGCTTAATTTGCACATGTAAGGTAGATTTTTTTAGAGATTGCTTCAGTGGTGATAACTTGTGTTGTGTATTACATACTGGAAACAATTTTGTACTCATGTCTTGTTTATTTGTTTGAATGCATTTCTTTTTTTATCTTGCACTCCTAACTGCATATCAACTTTCCCATTTGGGATAATGAAGTGACTTAACTGACCAGGCCCTTCCTCTGAACATTTCCTAAAATTTAATGGAAGAGATTTAATGGAGTTTTTCTTCTGAATGCTGCTTCATCGACACAATGTGAAACACACTTTGGAATAAGAGCAGAACTGGTCACTGAGGAATGATCCAGGAATCAAAAGGCATCAGTGATGCCAGTTAATAATAACTAGAATGAGTTGATACCAGGTTGTCATCAACTGGCCACACTGCAGTAGAAATAAACAGCCACAAGGTTCTCAAAGACAGAAGATTCAACAAAACAAAGCAGAACAGAGTTTTGGTCGCATACCTTAAAGGTCCAATGTGAAGGGATTTCTCCCATCTAGCGTTGGGATCATATATCGCAATCAACTCTCTCGCGCCACGCATTTCAAAGTCCGTATTACAGCTACGGTAGCCTTCACGCTTCAAAAAGCCAAGATGCTCTTTTCAATATCCTTTTTTCTTTTTCTGGGCAAAGAAGAAGACTGCTGTTCCTGAAATTTGGATTTTGAATACATGTGGTCCTCCATGTTTCCTGTTTCTAGCTTGCCGGGGCCGGGAAGTGACGATTATCATGTGACAGCAAAAACGCGAAAGGCGGAGCAGTATGTCCTGTATGTCCCTTACCGGCTAACGTATTTCAAGATGGCGCATGAATATGGAGCGTCTACCCTAGTTCACACAAATGTAACATTTCAAGCCAATATGAATACTTGTAATTGATGAGGGTGGTAAATATTCATGAGAAAGGACAAGTTTGTGAACAGGCAACACAGATTTTGATAATTAAACATGTTACACACTGGGCCTTTAACTACGTCAGTAACCATAGACATTAACTCCCTGGATAAATGGATTTCAAAGCCATTGTGACTGCCAAGCAGTGAACATATAGATTATTTTTTTTTCCAAGTTAGGCACAGAAAAAGAAGCCAGTAGGAAACATACCATGTAGTCTTGATGTTAAATCATGTGTATGTTTCTCTCTTTAAGAGTCATTAAAAGGGTTTTTAAGAAGAAGGCTATTCAGTACATTGTTGAATATGCAGCATGCATGCAAACTAAACGGGTTTCTGTCTTAGACACTTAAAAAAAACAATTGGTAAAAAGTTATGATAGATTTCAGTGTTCAATGTGCCATTGCTTGACTGGGTAAACTGGTAAAAAGATAGGCGACAATTGGAAACCACAAGCCTCTTAGTCGTTACTTTTATTAGTACGTTCACTTCATTGTCCCGACGGTTTGTCTCAGTCACAGTAATAAAGTCTGCGACACGAAAGACGGGACTTAAAAGATACACGACTAAGGACCGACTCATGAAAGCTTAAAAAAATGAACCAAACCACCACGATCCAGCAGTCAAATGAACTAAGTCCATCAAAAACTCTTAGAACTTCACACATATGTTCTGTATGTTTACCTGAACACGTGACCGAGTTGTGGAAAAGAAGAAAAGTTTAGATGAAAAATGAAACAGAGAGGAAGAAAGAAATGCAGAGAGCAGAAGGAGATCCGTCAACAACAAGCCAGAGAGCTGTCTTTAACTCGTCCATTGGCAGCGGCGGCAGCATTGACCTGGCTCTGTGAATGGCTGCAGGAGCCCTCATCTGCATTTCCTTTCTTAGCTGGCTTGTATGTGGAAGTAACGCCCAACGGTCGCTGACTTGATGAGCGGAGCTACTCTTGACTTGGGCAAGGGAAAAAGGGGGGAAAAGAGCTGCGAGCTGGGTTTCTATGCACAGTGAGGGGCTGTCAGTCTAAGGGGGTGGGGGGTGGAGGGTGGAGGGGGATATAATGGCCAGAGAACCTGGATGAAGGTCAAAATGCTTCGGGCGTCCATGCAAAAAGCAGCAGGTGACAACGATACAGCCAAGAAACAGGGAGAAATAAACTACACAAGAGGACTCTCACTTGTTTTCATCACTGCTCGGATTTCACATTTTATATCCATTACATTCTGTTCTAATTAAAAACACTTTTTAAAATCTTAAAAAATCCATTTCACAAATCTTTACGGTGGTTCTGATCCAAAAGCTTTCAGGGTCTTTCCAAATGTCCAGAATTTTCTTTAAAAAAAACCATGATGCAACCATTTGGACTAAGTCCATTCTTACCTTGATCCCTGGGTCCCAGTGCTTCAACTACCATGGTTAAAGTGTATGAAAGATTGTTTTTACTGCACAAAGAAAAGAAAAGCTAAATTAAAAAAGCAAGTCTGGGATAAAATGTGTGTCCTGGTCTTTGCTCTGTCCCCATCCACCAGCCCAACCTCTGCAGCCTTTAGGGTTACATAGTCGAGAACGGATGCAGCGACAGATGTGCACACAGTTTTGTACCACCCCAGGTATCCAAGGCTGATGTGTTGGGCAAAAACCTTTTATCTCCATATTTCTACATTTTAATCTTCGTCAGACATCAATGCTTTCGGTCCCCCTGTATGTCCGTCTATGTTTGAGCCATTTTTTGCTTTTATTTAGACAGAAACAAAGTGGGGAGAGAGGCATGCAGCAAAGGGACTTCAACCCTTTCTGCCTTTAATGGTACGCACCGTACTCCGTGAGCTACCAGGGTGCCTCCAACTATTAAGGCAGTGACGAGGCAATTTCTTCTTACTTTGTCTAGGTGAAATAGCTCAATAAAATGTTTTCAAATGTGCCTTTTTCCACTTCCTGAAAAACATTTTCAATGCTGTTGGGTTTTGAAATGCTTGTCAGTGTGTACGGTCCATGAGTACATTGGGCAGACTATAACATGTAACGTATGTCACGCAGACCTTAACGGAAAGTATGAGGGGATACCAGTTGAAAACGAACCAACCACGTCTCAAGGCAACAGTCTTTTTAGCTCATCTGAACGACTGCACTTGAAAGCCTCATGACTGCATCCCACAGCCTCCCCTATCTCCCCGAACAGTTCTGGGTTTAAATAACGTTATGAACGGCACACGTGGGGATAGCGGCTCACACTTTCTCTCCTTTACAACGTTGATAGTGTTGCACTGGGTTATTTACACTGAAAGCCCACCAACCTTGATAATTATTCATCGTCAACCTTTTTCAGTGTTTCTGTAAGTTAAGAAATGTCAGATGCAGCTTCCCCAATTTTCAACATCAGAAAGGTGGAAAAGATCTGGCAGAATACTGACCCCTCAATTGGCGCTTTGCTTTCCGCCTCACTACATACAGGGCTCATGCTCTGTGTTTCCCCTGAACGTTGGCACTGGACGTAAATCTACACCAGCAGGATTCTGGTTTTCAATTTGGTTTCCACTCCAGTGGGCTGAAAACGATCAGATTCAATGAGTGTTTCCAGTCCTTCCTCCACTGGTCTGGCTAGTCCACAAGCATTACAGGATGGGAGAAAAATGTGCACTGGTTTATTGGATTTTCTTTAAACAAATCACTATCGTCATGGGCGGTGCCGGACGGAGCAACGGTGCCTCTGCAAAATAACCTCGGGAAGGAAATTGTCTTGGTGGAACATGTGTACGTTCAAAAGTTGTTTTAGTCGTGCAACAGAAAACTCAGATTGGACAGATAGACTCGATCGGACATCCGGCTGAAATGAGGGACATCTGGCGGAACTTCCCGTGGCACTGGAGCAATGAATGAAACTATAACTAAAACCGTGACCGTTACGTTACCGAAAACACTCCTGAGGGCGGTATTTCCTGCCACTGCTAGTTTCTTTCTTTCTAGTTTCTAAAACACTTTACGGGGTAGGAATAAATTAACTATATCGTTGAATGGTTGGGACTGGTATTTTTTTTTTAGCCGTTTTGTCTTTTATAGGTGAATATCTTTGAAGTTATGCCCTGCCTTTCTTAAAAAACTTCAATTGAAGATTATTGTCAATGGATCTGTTGATCATTTTCTCGAATTAGTCGTTGTTTAGTCTATAAAAGGTCAAAAAATAGTGAAAAAGTGTATTTATTGATATAAAAGTTTTATTTTGTACACAACTCAAAACATATTCAGTTTACTGTCACAGAGGAGTGAAGATAGTTGGACAAATTCACATTTAAGAAGCTGGAATGAGAGAATTTGTGCTTTTCTTTCATAAAAAAAGGACTCAAACCGAGTTCTAAATATAGATTTCTTTAAAGAGAGCAGCATCAGTAAGTCAAATGTTGCTGAATCTGTCCATGGAAACATTTCAGCCACAGGTCCTGTTGATTTCTGGCTATAAGCAAAGTATCAAGGGGCAAAAGATAAATTAAAAAAACATCTTTTTTTTTTTTTTACCCAAAGTTCATCCATTCCCTTGTCATAAACTTAACCCCTCTAACAGGCAGAGGCAAAGGGCAGACGAGCAGAGAAAAGAAAAGTACATATCACAAAGTATTGATGTCCCCTGTGTCTCCGTCAGACAAAAGGCGGCCCATCCAGTCCCCCTTCCCCCTACTGAGTAATTTAGCCATAGTTCTCTAAATGCTTCCTAGTCAAACTTGGAATATGGAATGAAGGGGATGGGGCTTTGTGGCGGAAATATAATTACGGCAGCTAAAAGCTGGCGAAGGTGGAGAATGGGGGATGACATCAGACCAATTTCACACCCGGGCCTCGGATGGCCAGGGCAAGCCTGGGCCTCGCCGCGCAACACTGATCAAAGCCTGCTGCAGCCGCCCCGAGAGCCCAAAAAAAAAAGGGGAGACTTAACTATGCTAATCTCCAGGACAAATATATTTTAATCTTGTTAGAATACAAGTTAATGCCGCAGCTCAGTGACCAAACTTTATGCTATAAGAGTAGAAGGATACAAGAATACCAAAAAAAAAAAAATTCACACTTTGTCTTTGAGGTTTTTCTATACAACAAGTTAACGTGGAGTTGGAGAAAAACAACAGTTGAGGAATTATCGAGTAGTCATAATTCTCTCCTGACACTGTGAGCTCAGTAAGCACATGTCCTAAAGTAACTGATAGACCTAGCTGTGGCATCTAATGCTAATAATAATAAACTTGTCAGTCATGCTCGGCTCAATAATCAATATTCAGATGTACATGTGTTATATGTAGCTGGCAGCCCAGAGTCCTATAGGTATTGCATCCGTATTAGTCTGCATCAACGGAAGTACATTTTCAGGATAAAGCCTGACATCAGGCGCAGGGTGTCAGGCTTTGTCCCTCACCTTTTTTGCTCGTTGTGTGTTTCCGTTCTTAAACTCCCTTTAATACGGGAAACGACAACTTTCGAGCTAGCGTGCTACACGCTAGCTCGAAATTTGGATCGTGCAACAAGGCAGGCCTGCTTGGTTCTTCCTAGGAATGATTGTACAGATTTACAAAGAATATGTTTTCAGCATTTACTCTCTTGTTGACGATAAAGTACACACAGCGATACACTGGTAAGAGCTAATAGAGGTTTAACCATGTATCAGCTAATTTAAATAGCTCACGTTACTGCATTGAGTGAGCTGTTAACTTCATTTCATATTGGAAGGAACTTGTTTTGGTGGAACGTGTACGTTCAAAAGATGTTTTAGTCGTGCAACAGAAAACTCAGATTGGACAGATAGTCTAGCTAGCTGTCTGGATTTACCCTGCAGAGATCTGAGGACCAGGTAACCATAGTCCTGAGAAATCCACCAGAGTTTAGAACGCCAACACAAAGAAAGCGGAAGGTTCAATTCAATTCAATTCATTTTTATTTATAGTATCAATTCATAACAAACGTTATCTCGAGACACTTTACAGATAGAGCAAGTCTAGACCACACTCCAGAATTTACAAGGACCCAACAGTTCTAGTAGTTTCCTCCAGAGCAAGCAACAGTGCGACAGTGGCATCCGGCCGTAAAGAGTGACATCTGGTAGAATTTCAGGTGAAATAGACTAGGGGTATGATGACATGACAGAGGAGGCTAGAAACATGAAAAGTCAGACAATCAGACAGGTTGAATACACTTTAGTACGATCACCTCAAACCAACTCAACTCCCTGACACATGCCTTTGATATAGGAGATCAGGGTTCGATTCCCACTCCAATACATCAACCAATGTGTCCCTGAGCAAGACACTTAACCCCTAGTTGCTCCAGAGCTGTGCAACCTCTGACATGTGTAGCAATTGTAAGTCGCTTTGGATGAAAGCGTCAGCTAAATGTAATGTAATGTTCTCATTGCCAATTTCGGTTGTTGCTTTAAAATGGTATTTTTTATTTCATTTGAAACTGTATGTGTCTCTTATATTTTATCTCGTAGTCCTCCTTCCTTTCCTCTATGTCGCTTTGTTGCTTATATTTTGTAAATAAGAACTTGTTCTTAATGATTTGTCTGTAAAAATAAAACACTTTACTAGGTAGAAAGTGTTGCCAGTAATCCCTTATTGCACAGGACAACAGTGTCACACAACTACAGTCAGTACAGTAGGTCAACGTTGAAGCAGGACGTTGGGTGTGTGTTTTTAGGGATGTCTCGGTGTTCCCAGATCTCAGCTAGGAATAACAGATAGGAATCATGGACTAAAAACACAACCATTAGACCCAGGTTGTGTGACACTGAAATTTCCCTTTAACCATCGCTAGACTTAATTATTATGACTTAATTATTAGCTTATAGCGGGTTAAGGCAGAAGGATATGAGGAAAATAGCTAATTGCGATTATTGGGACTGATATTGTGAATGCGATATGATTCAAGCTATTGTGAGGAATGATCATTTTTGTATAATTATTCTCATTTAAAAATATTAAAATTTTAAAAATGCTAATGATTATTGTGTGGTTTATAGAAGGATCTGTACCAAACAAAGAAGTCTCTGCAGCACCACAGTACTTCATTCAGAATGGTTTGCATTTAACAAACATATATTGCGATATTGCAGTAGTCCACATTGCGATTTTGATAATATTGCGATTAATTGTGCAGCCCTATAGCAGACTCTATAATATTTTCTTCCTTGTGTCTTACACACAAGAGTACTTATGCCCTCAGAGTGCCTCTACTTGTGGTACAACTAAAAGCCCAATTGTCAATCAATGGGCTGTGGCAAATGAGCATTTAACGGCTGTGAGGGTTGTCTGTCACCCTGTTGGCAGTCAGCACCTTGGTAACCCTTGATCTGTCAGGGGTGGAAGCTGGGCTTCTTGACATTTCCAAACAGGCAGCTGCACAATGAGCTCGTATGGGTCCTACTGTGACTTCAATCCCTGGGCAGAGAGGAAACCAAAGCGGCAGGGAGGGAGGGAGGGAGGTACAGACAACAACAAACAGACAGAAAGAGCCGAGCACAAATGGTGCTCTCTGCAGAGTCATGTTCGTGCCGCATTTCTTGGGTGCCAAACTTTTGCAGCAGCTGATCTCAGGTTGTGTTAACCAATGAAATAAGCAGGTGCGGTGCTTTGTAAGATGCAGAACCTGGACTCTCTCGGCTTGCCGTGGCACATGGCTCAGATTCTCTTAGGCGATTAGTCGACTAATTGGCCATTATGGTCTTAATCGACTATGATTTCTCTAGTCGACTTGTCCTTTTTCATGTGTTTTTCATGCTGAGGGTTTTATTTCCAAGAAACTTAAAGTAGTGATTTTACAAGATGCTTCAAAAAATATCTCCAACCTGGCCTGGGAACGCCTCGGGATCCCCCAGTCGGAGCACCACAACAACCACAGAAGCTTATCTCGAATTGCAAGACCTTTTGCAAACTGTAGCCACAGTTTTACACTAAAATAATCTTAACTTCACCAGTCAAAGTAGGAATAAATCAAGCCTCTTAGTTCTTGATAAACTAACATCTGTCTAACTATGGTGAGGAAGACTTCCTAACACGAGACTTTGTCTGGATGGAAATTATTAGTCAGTCAGGTTTTTAGTTATGAGATTGAGTTCCTCTGACTCCTGCTACTTTTTTTTTCTAAGGTTCAATTTATGACAGGAAAAGCAGGGAGGACGTCTTGCGATGGAGGACTAACTGCTTTTATCTGTTTGTGATTTGTTTTGTGTGGTGAAGTGGTGTCATTACTTATCTTTGTTTTACAGATTGATTAAATCAACTAAATTGATTAGTCGACAAAATCGAATGAGTGTTAGTCGACTAAGAATTTGTTGTAGCTGAGGACAGCTCTACTCTGAACAACTGTGTCTTTTAATGTTTACATAGCAATATTATCTAAATGCTTCTTGTCCAATTTGAAAAGTCACTCTGGTGACCCCTTAAGGCCGTTATTGGTAGTGTTTTTAGAGCACAGACTCTTTATTGACTAACTCCATATCACCAGATTGTATTCATAACTTTAAATTTGACTCAACACTCAGACGTCACACAGCTCCCTCTGGAGGCACAAAGGCTTTAGACCAGGGTTCTTCAATGTTTTTTAAGCCAAAGACCACTTCCCTGAAAAAAAGACAATCAGGGACCCCCTACTACACATATTGTCTTAAATGAAGTTAAATATTAAACTGAGCCTACAATAACGTGTGGGCGGCCTAAAGCCTTTACATTTATACATACCTTTTTTGCATAGAATACTAAGCTATTAAAATAATAATTGTTGGCATTATTATATAAATCATCTTTTAGTGTTACACATATGTGCCATAGTAAATCCTGAGGATTAACTGTATCTGTGGATGGCTACCATAGTGACTACACTACCTATAGGCCAGTAAGCCTATCATCAGAGGGGATTTATATTTGACAATAGGTTGAATTCATGTTAAGACTTTTTAATTTTTGTTGTAATTAATAATTTGGAGGACCCCCACCCCCCTGCATTGACTCTGAGGTCGCCCCTGTTGAAGATCCCTGCATAAGACAACTATTTTCACACATGCAGTACCCATGAACGCCTGGATACACATGCTGACGAGGACAATAGATGGAGTTTGTCCATGAATTCTGGTCTCTTGCATGAATGTCAGACGCGCCACGTGACCAACCACCACCCTTACAACTTTGACACTGAACATCGGCGCTGAGCGTAAATCCTGAGGTAGGTGTGACATGGTACACTATGACGTAAGTCCAAAAGAGATCATCTGGCAATTTTTCAATCTAGCAGGGGAATTTACTACAACCACAGATGTAAATGAGACCAGACACAATTGATCTCGAACTTTCTTAAAGTGCTGCTAAATAAAACTCAATGGCGGAGTTGATTTTTGTGTTAGAGTGACGTCACAGTGATTCGGTCTATAATTTGAGAAGTTCATTGAAAGAGGACTAGTTATATACAGAGGGAGGTTTAGCACTTATAAATCAAGAGAACTACCTGTACTAACTGTATTGTACATGTGGAACTAGGAGTCCACGACTGATCGCCTGAAATAAATCACAGAGCACCACGATACATGGCGTCCAATGGTTTCGAACCAGAGTCTGAATCCTGCATGTACAGTACAGGGTTCAACAATTAGGGTTGCCTGATGGCCCAGGGCAAGCAAAACGCCACTTAGGGCAAGTAAATATAACAACCCGGTTGCCCGGTCGGGCATCATCATATCATAACAAATTGATTTGAATGTGCCGTTGGCCAATTTAAAAATTGAGTTGGTGCCTGATGCTTTAAACGTATTTTTTTCTTCAAAAGTTTTGTTACACTTTGGATGTTTTCAACATTTGACTATTTCTGACTTTTTTTTTTTCCAATGTCTTTTCTCTGATTTCTTTTTATAGGGGCCAGTAAAACTTCACTTTGGGGAAGGAAAAGATTTTTTTACTTGCACAACGGACAAGTGGGAAAAAAGCTTAGCGTTGATTCGTGATATATAAAGGGTATCACCATCATTGAAAATGGACAATTCTGTAGGCTGCATTATCCTTTTTCTGCTGTCTTTAGAGAGGCAGGACTTATTCCAAGAAGGAAGACAGTTTTGTGTTCTGGATTTGGCAGATTGAGCCATCCGTAGACAGGAAGTTTGGCTGCACAGTGGTGATGGAGGAGAAGAAGTATTCAGACCCTTTACTTGAGTAAAAGTACTAATAACACACTGGTAAAATACTCTGTTACAAGTTAAAGTCCTGCATTAAAGATGTTGCCTAATTAAAAGTAAGTATCATCAGGAAAATGTACTTAAAGTATTAAAAGTAGTAGAGTAAAAGTACTCAATGCAGAAAAATCCTCCCATTTTAGAAACTGAAAACGATACAAACAGTTCTGTCAAACAATCAATCAATCAATCAATCAATCAATCAATCAATCAATCAATCAATCAATCAATCAATCAATCAATCAATCAATCGTTTAATGGGCTTGTTCCAGCTGGATTTATATATTGTTGGGTAGATAGATTATTGCACACTGGGATTTAGTCAGGAAGTTGAAGCCTCATGGTGTGTGTTATCATCTCTCCATACTATCCGCTTCAGTCTTCGACGTTCCATGCCTTTCCATGCCTTTCCATGCATTCTCAGTATGTGAAATAGATGCTGACATACTGTTCTGATATCTCTGTTAATTATTGTCAGAAAGTTTGATGTGCAATATCTATATTTTTGATGATGACTGATAGCTCATAGTAGACTGACGGTATGCTTCAGTAAGCTAGTTTGCCACTATTATCTTGGGTTGTGCCACATGTAAGTATATTTTAGTTTATTTGGATAAACACTATAGCTTATGCTACGTACACTGTATAACAATACATCACGTGTTTCCTTTATTTCATCTTACATGTTAGCTAGCCTACTGTATATACTACCGCAGTACAATGTTGTGTAGTTATAGTGTTTTTACAATTATAATTGCATAATGTCTGTGACTCATTAATATCTACGTAACTGGTCATTGCGTTTCATCCCAGTTTCACCCTTTGGAAGTCAAATAAAGTGAGTTTTGATGATCCCAGTCTCCAGTGCCTGATGGTGGAAGGTGTTCAGCTGCTGGTCAGGTTGCTCAGGGTTACGGTCGTGCAGGACAAGACACATTTCATGGTCATTTTAGAATAACAGGTAAAGAGATTACCTGGAAACTACCAGAAGTATTTCCAGTTAGTCTCTGCTCCTCTGTTATTGTAATATTAACCATGTAATTAGTTAATTAATTAGTTTAGCATTTTGCACCACTGATTCATGGTTATTACACAGAAAATACCGGACGTGTTTCCAGGTAAGAAGTCACAAGATAAAACACATAATTTGTAAAGTATTACCTTGAATCAAAAGGGAAATATTTGGAACATAAAGGGTGGATGAATTTCAGCATTATAATATAGTAATTACATCAACATCTTATTACCGTGGTGGAATGTTTTATGAGTAAAAAGTAAAATATTTTCCTCTGAAATGTAGCGGAGTAGAAGTAGAAAGTAGAATAAAAAGAAAAAAAAAGTCAAGTACCTCAAATGTGTATTTAAGTACAGTACTTGAGTGTGTACTTAGTTAATGTACTTTAGTTAAATTCAAAAAGCTCACCTCATGAAAGAGTGAGCAGAATGGAATACATCCTAAAAACCAAATAATCTTATCAACGCTACACCAACCTTTAAAACGCATAGAAAATGTCTGAGTAACATTTAAATATATTGAGAGGAGCTTCAGTATGACACGGTCTCTGTCTCCGAACACGCTTCCCTGTGGAACGTGCAGCCTTTAGCATATCAATGCACAGTGTTCTGGCCAATCATCACCCAGCTGCTGCTGTATCTGGCCCAATCAGACAATGGATTCTTCTGCTCTTTGCTCCAGTCTGTACACCTGCTAGTTTGTATGAGAAGACACTCGACTATTTGAAACCTGTGTATTTACACACAGCTGCAGCTCGCCGTACACAGCTTGAAGCTTTTGGGTTTTTGCATTTTAGTCCCTGTATGTATCTCATCATAAACATTAATACAGCCACACATACAGTAGCTTATGATTTTGCATCCAAAAATGAGGCTCAGACCTTGCACGAGCAAGGGCTATATCACTATTTATATTATTTCTTTTTATAACTTAACACAAATGAATGTAGAAATATGGCAGGAAATACTGATTAGTTTTTTTATCATCAATTCATTTCTCCATTTTCAATTTCAATTTATTGATCCATCGTTTAGCCGAGTGAGACGAGCCTGTCACAAGTGTCTCGTCTTGTGAATTAAAACAGATACAGGTAGAACCTTTAGAAAAGCTGGAACTAGGGCTGCACAATATATATTGTTTTGTGTTTTTAATCATCATCGCAATATCAACTGCCGCAATGAACCAAATCGCGAAAGGCTGCGACATATCGCCAAAGACACTCAGGAGATTTTGTTTGGGTTTGGTTGAAAGAAAACGGCACATTAAAATATGACATGATATGTCATTTCTTCTTTAGTGGTGCCTTTTATAGTCATATTGTTTAGTTTGTTCAATTATTGGAAATGATTTCCTTTCATATGTGTGAAATTCAAAAAGCAATTTGTTGTATTTTAGCAGATTACTGAAAGCAACAGAACTGAGGACACTTTAATATCGGTTTATTTATTGCAAGTAATATCGTTAACGCGATATTTAACAACGTTATTGTATATTTCCCTCATATGGTGCAGCCCTAGCTGGAACCACGTTAAGACTATAGACTGTATTAACAGTCTATGGTTAAGACATGTTAGCTTGACAAATGGATTCATTGTTCATCTGTTATAACACTACGTAGAATGCTATCTCTAATTTTTTATTTTTCTTGCAGCTCCAAGCTTTCAATTCCCCCTGCATGCAAACACAGCCCAAAATCCCAGCCATTGTTTGATGAACGTGCCCGGTTTGCAGTCCCTGTTCAGTAAACCAATAAGAAGCAGCAGCTGACAACACAATCCTCTGGTCTGACGTCAGCGAGCGGCGTGCAGGAGCATCGATTTCAAGCCTCAGACAAAAACCAGCGTGCACAAAATGGTTTCTCGAGATTAGTTCTTTTATTTATTTTTTTTTTGAAAAAAAAGATGTTATTTGTTACAGGCCCCCCTTTCTGTAATCTCTGCAACAGAGCTGCTCCCACCTTTGTCCACTGGAAATCTAAAGTACTATAACTCCTCGTTTGTGTGACTGCTGCCTTTACAGTAGTCTGAAATCAAAAAGAGAAAGAAAAACAAATATGAGCAAGAGAGATTAGGTCAGTGACTTGTAAATAATTAGAAGATGAATGAAGATCTTGTATTACGTTGTTACGTTGTGTTATGTTGATTTATGATAATGTAAAACTGACATAAAAAAGATTTATCAGCTGGAGTTTTGGAGTTTTTTGGGGAAAAATGGACAGTTTGAGTTTGTGTGTTATAGAAATGTCTCAGGATAATTATATAAAAGTCTTTTCTTTCAGCTGATTCAGATTCTCACAAACGGCTTCCCTGTCATCTCTGCTGTTACGTAACGCCGCTGTCGGGCAAAAACCTTATTATGTTCAAAACCGTTGCTTTTTTAAGGAAATGAAAAAAGAAAATGAAAAAATTTGAACGAAAGCATTTTAATTGAAGCTATTTTTCGCACACAAAATCACCTCATCACTGTTTAATCATTAAAAAAACAACACAGACGGACGTAAAGGCTGACCAATAGCATTGATTTATGAAAAGAAAAAAAATTTAAATGATGACATATGGAGCTCCAAGGTTCTGCCCAGCAGCGACAATAAGGCTGCGGAAGCTATTAACAATATAAGATGATTAACCCTCGTGTTGTCTTCCCGCTGACCTTGCTCTTGTTGTCCTCTGGAGTCCAAATAGAAAAATAACACTTTTCTGAAGCTTTTTTTTCAATGATTTTGAAACTTTTTCCGGCATTTTTGACCATTTTTTGGTGCACTTTTTAAAATGTTTTTGTCACTTTTTGTCGTTTTTTCACTACCACCAGTATATACGCCACTAACACCAACTTATTATCAATACTTTTACACTTTTCTTTTAAAATTCATGATCAATTAACCTCGTATAGGAACGTATTTTACCTATTTTATCCTTGCAGAAATTACTAATTCAATTTACTAATATTAGAGGAACATATGCTGAGGGATAATCACAGACGTATGTGTATGTCAAAGTTTAGTCACGATACTGATTAGAAAACATTTCATTTGATTTTCAAATGCTATAAAATTGCATGAAACAAAACTCAAAATCCGATGAAGGTAGTGATCATTACTTTTACCTGCGAAGCGCGATGTAGGGATGTTATTTTGGGGTAGTTTGGTTAAAAAGAAACCCATATTTTAGATTAAGACGGGTCAAATTTGACCTCAGGACATCACAAGGGTTAAATGGACTACTGATGGGAACGTCGCACAAAGACATCTTTGTATGTCGTAGCAAAGGGAAATGCAGAAACAAGCAAACCAGATTTCAAATTTTTTCCACAACAAAGTACGTAAGGTCACTTTGCAAAAATGACTCTAATCTCAAGAAAGAAAAGTTCCATTCCAGTGGATGTGAGGCGTGACAGATATCCTGTATGAGGGGAGGGGTGGAGGGGGGGAGGAATGAACGTAAAAACCAAAGAGCTGCATCATATCTGTGTGGAGAAGCGGTGGTACCTGAGACTCTGTTGCATAACTCCTCGTGCACATGCTCTACGTCCTGGCTGAACAGAGAGATGATATCATCCTCCAGCTCCTCGACCACGGCTTCACACTGAGAGGAAAAACACAAGAGAAACACTTGGCCTGGGGGAAACAGAGCGTGCACGCACACACACACACACACAGTCTTATTTGCACAATGGCAGTCACGCTGTTTGCAGGGCGGTGGCCATGTTTTCCCTTCTGTTTGCCAAACTGTTCAGCCATTTTGACAACTCCGTGGTCACGCCACTAAAGCACAACTCCTCAGATTCACTGGGAGCATCATATTATACTTCGACCTGATGGTAGTTCTGCCTCCACGATTATTTCATTGATTTGAAGCAGGTAGTCCTGGAAATAATCTGGATTCATGTTTTTCAAAAACAAAAAACAAAAAAACAGCCAGACCTGAGCTGCAATGTGTAAAAGCAACAGTTTTTTTTAGCTTCTATGTATTAAATGACGTGAGCAGCAAGTTCAGGTTCAAGCTGAGTAAATCCTGAATCCTAAACAAAGCACACGGAGCTCCCATTTTGAATCTTGCTCAAGCTCGTTAAGTTAGCTTGGGCTTTGAAAACGTTGGTAATTTCCAGGTCTGTCTGCGATACCCAGCTCTACAGGATGTATGGTACGGCAAACTAAATATGGACGTAAATCTCAAGCATCCAGATAACCTAAATTAAGATGATAAATGGAAAAATTAAAGTCCTTGAGGTGGTTCTGTTCCTTTGTACTTCACTTTTTCTTCTTGCATGGAGAACCTTTATCAAATTCACTGAACGGTCCTAATCCAAACAGGATTTTTATAGATCTATTTTATTCATAAATTGTTTTAATTTAAAGAGGTAAGGAGGACCTGGCCTCATAGACGGTGCATGTATTCCACTAGAGAAGGATGCTATGTTGACCCTGTCACATACAGAATGGACAAAAGAATGAAAACTGCTCTCTGGTGTTGATATATAACACTTATCTGTGTATCAAGTGATACACAGATATCACTTGATATGATCAGCAATATCTGAATGAATCGCCACAAAAAAACACAAGTTGTATTCGAGTCATTCTGAAGGAGAACAGCTTGGGATGAGTCACTGTAACATGTGATAACAGCCATCAGTATGTTATACTGCAACAGGAAACATAATCCACATTTTTGTCCCATTCATAAATAACACTACCAATACTTTACTCACTCCTCCTGCGAGGTGAACACTGACACGTCACCAAATTCAAACAGGTTGCCCCACACAAACTAATAAGCTTCTTTCAACCCGCTAACTGCAGGTGGAACTGTTGACTGGACCAGTCGGCTTGCTGAAATGTGATACATTTACATTAAAAAGTAAAAAGAGGTTTTACGGCAACACATGGGATCTGAAACGTGGGCAATGAAACGTTGGACATTAGAGACTCCCAGAGACTTGAAAGTAACAAATATATACTGTATATTTTTTATTTATTTAAGTATATGTTACATTTTTTGAGTTCTAATTTTTTAGATATGTGTGGTTTTAATAGTTATTTATAATATAATAGTTAGTTACAACAATTATTTCCCCTTTTTGAGATTTTTCTAAAATTAACTTTGGTAACTGCCATAAATAATACTATATAAAACACACACACACACACACACACACAGTGTATAATATATATAAATAATCATTCCTACATTTAGAAATGATTGACAGTTGAGTTAAATAGTTTGACCTTCTAAAACTATAAACAACTATATATTTGGATGTTTTGCATTGGGTAGCATTACAACTGCCTTGCACTTCCTGTTTACACCATTGATTTCTTCTGATTGGACAATGCTATAAATGTTTCCTAGCAACCAATTCACCCAGGGTCTCCACAACAAAGACATTCCTTCAATCTTAATGGAACAACCCCATTTAGTAAATGAGTAGTTTGAAGGTAGCTAGTTACTAAGCAACAATTTTATTAAGCTGCTGTCCTGATCTAATGCCTCCAACCTTACAACACAGCTATGATTATGGATTAGAGCTCGAGCACAGATACACTATATATTACAGTTTAACTATGCAATTCTTTTTACTTACTGCGAATTTCATGGAGTTGGATGCCTCAGGTCCGTCGAACTGGAAATTGTTAAAGTCGGGGAAGTCCCCGGTGGCCCCGCTACTCCTGGGAGCAAACCTCAAGTACTGTTTGTGCTGGGTGTCAGGGTCCACATGGAGGGCGTAGTCGCTCATGCTGTTGCAGACCCCTTCCAGGAGCTCGCTGAGGTGAGTCTCAGAGCGAGCGAGAGGTACCTGATCACACCACCAAGAGACAAGGGTGGCGGACAAACACACACACATGGAGATCAGATTTTGAGCTGTTTGGTAGCGTGAGTGTACGGACGTCCTGGGTTCTGGCCAGGCCTGGATCTTTGGTCATATGACATTCCTCTTACTCTCCCAATGGTTCCTATATTAACTCAAACACATGCTTCTGAAAGTTGGGTAAACACACGTAGACCAAACTGTAAATATGGTAAAAGTCAAATAAAACCTAACCTAAGAATTGTCAAAATACACTTATGAAACGACTCCTGTGTCACTGCCATGGCACAAAAATGGTTAGCTTATGCTGAGGAAAACAAAAGTCTTTATAAACCAGTCTGGTGTTGACAGTCCTCAGAGTGTGGGTTGCCCCGGTGTCAGCTGTGTTCCACTACAGGGCTCAGCGCGGGTCAGCCGGGTGACCTCTTGTTTCCGCTGTGTTTCCTCCATCCTCACTAACAAACCTCAACCTCCAACTCTGACTTTTAACCTGCCCGCATACCCTCCCCACCTCTCCATCCAAACTCCACCATCCTCTCCCCCTCCTTTCTAGGACAAAACAGCGAGGCGGTGGTGTCTAGACGGGTCAAGACAGGTGCAGCGTCCTGCTCCCACCATTCCCCGGAAGGAGATTGGGTGACAAGGGTGACACCCGGGGGATGAGGATGGGGTGGTGAAAGGGGGAGGGGGGGGGGGTGTGCTCTTTACACCTCTAAGCAGGGTTGGAAAAAGCAAACGGGAGGGCTTTGGTTTCCTGAGAAGGGCGGGGTCAGTGGAGGAGATGGGGAGAAGCAGGAGGCCTCAACAGAAGCCAAGTGCAGGGTAAACAGCTCATTTTCTCAGCTCCTGCACTGCTGCTATATATATATATATATATATCTTTTTTTTTTGGTCCATTCATCCCCCTCTACACCCTCCAATGATCAAAGGAGGAAATCTTCCTTGTCTTCTTTGGTCAAAAGGTGGAAGGGTGGGTGTGGGGGGAGGAGGAGGGCTAGGGGGTGCGACAGAAGAGAGGAAGAGGGGAGGGGTTGGAGGGCATCTTGCAGATGAACTGGATTTTGTAACAATGTAGATATATTATTCCCTGACCCCTTTTGTCTCTTTTCAGAATTGGCTGTGTTCCCTTCCGGGCCAAGCCCACTGATTACATTTTACACACACACACACACACACACACACACACACACACACACACACACACACACACACACACACACACACACACACACACACACACACACACACACACACACACACACACACACACACACACACACACACACACACACACACACACACACACACACACACACACACACACACACACACACACACACACACCAAGATGTCACAAAGTGACAAAGGGCCTCTCTGCCATCTGTGTTCCTTCCTTTGCGTTCTCAGTTTTTCTGCCTCTTCCTCTGCTCCATCATAGTAAAAAATAAAAAAATAAAATAAAAAAAGAGTCAAACCCTGTTCACTAATCCCTCCCACCTATTTAACTTTGGCTTCATTCAGCACAGGATCCCTTGAGCTTGACAACACTGTTGTGCTGAGGAGGAAGGAAGTTGGCCGGTCAACAGAATGTGTTACAGCACGGGGCCAAAGGTTGGAGGGCGAGCACCGAGGGATGTAGGTCACGCAGGCCAATGACGATGAGGTTCACCTATCAATCAAAATCTGCTTGTGATGACTTTGACACCAGTGGTAACATTTCATCCACTGAGTGAGGGAAATGAGTGATAATGTCTAGCCGTTTGGGGATAGATATGAGTGGGGCTGATTGTTTTCATTATCTACTAATGTGCCCATGACTTTCTCGATCAATTAGTTAATCATTTGGTCTAACAAATGAGCAAAATGTCTCGTATCGTTGTACCAACATTCACAAACCAAGAGATTTTGAGTTTCCAGCAGATCAGCCCATCAGAGAGGCCGGAACCAGGAAAGTTTCTGTAATTTTTGCACAAATAGTAACTTATGCAATTAGGCTCCAAATCAAAATTTGTTGTTGATCTATTTTATATATATTTATATTTCTGTCGATGGACCAATCTTCTCACCTCTACAAACATAGGACACGATCATCTTTACTCAAGGTCTGCTTACTAGCTTTTATTAATATTGTATGGGCTTCATCAGCAGATGGAGTTTGTTCATTTGTCATGGAGATGGCTTAGTGGCCATCATTTATTACATACTTTTTTAAATTCATATTATTTATTACATTTATAGTGTCAAACGTCAGTTGCCATGATCCAAATTGTATCTTTAAATTTACGGTTGTACATGATATCGAGACATTTGGCCCAAAACTGATATAAATGTCATTTGAATTTTATTCTGTTGAGTTTTGGGAGTCCAGGGTAGATTGTTTGGGTCATCCCATTGACTCTTTATTCATGTTTATTATGGGACAGATCTCAAATATACATTCAAATATGCTTTATCAGCTATTATGATGGGTATGATTACAGCCTCAAATCATTTGAAGGCTTTGGAAATTGGCTAAAGCGTCAGATTTGATAGATTAGGCAACTACAATGAAAGAGATAGCATTTTTTTAATTAGCTTGATTTGGTAGTTTTTTAATTTGTAATATAGAAGAAGTATATATATATATATATATATATATATATATATATAAATAATAAAGTACAACTAATAACCTCTTGTGAGTGTGACATGTTTTCTTTTAATCTCATTTCATTGTCTTTCATGTTATCAGTTATGTCTACTTGTGTAAAAGTACTTCATTATAAATGAAAGTCCTGCATTTAAACTGTCCAATAAAAATGTACTTGTAACTATAATTAGTTATTAGTAAAAAGTACTCAAATGGAAATAAGCCATTTCAGGGATTTATATTGTGATGTATTACATGATTATTATTATTATTATTATTAATTATTATTATTATTATTATTGATGCGTCATTACGTAAGTATCACTTACATGTTGCAGTTGGTCAGGCTAAAGCTAATTTGAAATACTTGATATAGTGTTGTTCTTTCTTCATTCATAACAATGCATCATTTTTATTCAGTTCAATTTTATTATAGTTTCAAATCGTAACGATATCTCGGGACACAGATTATAGAGTAGGTCTAGACCACACTATAATTTACAGTTTACATTTTAATATGAAGACAGCTGTCAGGTACATGTAGTGGGGTAGAAAGCTAAGTGTCCTCCTTTCGCTTAATAAGCAGATCAAATCTTGGGTTTTATTCTTATTGACATATCATATGATCACCAAACTATACAAGAACTGTTGGACATTACATAACTGCTCAAAAGAGTCTTTTCTCATCGTGTATATGAATTTGATGAAAAACGGATTTGGAAATCTAAACTCAAACTGAATCCTCAATTCCATCCAAACACCATTAAAAAAAAAAAAAAAAGGGGACAACTCTCATGGCCGACAATAAAACCACGTCGGTCCATCTCAGCCCGTGCTTGGGACTGAGTCTTTATCATGCCATGCTACAAAATGGTTTGGAATTAAACCCCTTCCTTGCCAGTCCGAGTCTTGTGAAAGGGAGCTGTCAGTCACAGTGTTGTTTGAAGAATGGGGCTGGGGGGCGGTGGTGGTGGTGGGGGGAAGAGACCGGTTGGGCCAGAGAATAGGCTTCTCAGGGATGCTATCCTCCATTCAATTCCCATTGGATAGGGAGCCATTATTGCACCGCTGTGGACAGGGGCCTTTCAATTTCATTGTCCTGGTGTTATGGGCCAATGAAGACCCATAAATTAATAATAATAATGATATTGTCATCAAAGCGGCAAGTGGAAGGAGAAGCTGAAATGTCATTTCTAACCATTATGCCACTTAAGGCAGGGATTAGCAAATGAGAATGTCCTCGATAAAAGGTTTGATGATAATAATATCACTTAATTATGGCACAAGAGAAATATTGAAGCGATTTGTAATTAGCTGGCAATTCTGACTGTAAATGATATGCGCCCTTGGAATAGCATTAAACCATATAGCCTAGAGCTGGTTCATGTTTGCAGATTTGAAAGATGGAGGATGGAGAACAGGTGATGCCTGGCACAAGGCTTAAAATTAAAAATAGGGTAACATTTTGGGGAAATAGGCTTAGCTGTTTTTTTGTGTGTTAGTTTGATGAGAATATAAATATCAATTCAGGGTTGTTGCTAGAAGGGATACAGCCAGATACTACGCAAAATTCTGCAAAAATCAAATCCAATATCATAATATAATTCATAATAATACTTTCACCCAGGAAACGTGTTCATTCATTCAGTTTCCTAAATGTAACTAGTTGTTTTGGTGCCTGAACTTAACCGTCATCGCCGTAGCTGTATCCCTTCTAGCCACAACCTCAATTCAGAGTCGGGGCAGGGTTAGCTCGGATTAGCATAAAGACTTGAAGCAGGGGGATAATGCTAGCCTAGCTCTGTCAAAAGGACATTAAAATTGTTGTTTTAGGAGGAGTTACACGCTGGTGCTATTTCTTAGTTGGAAGTGAGTGATGGATCATGTCTTCGTTGCTGGTCGTTGGGATCTTGACGACCAATGTGATGCTCCCAAGTTCAAAAGCTTAAGCTAACATGGTGTATCTTGTTTATACTGGTTGATTTATTCACAATTGTTTTTTGTTTTTTTTGCTGGAACTATTTCTGGACCACTTCCATCGCCTGTGTGCAGCTTCCTGACGCCTTGTCATCACAGTGAGGTTGCCAGGTTGGTACCATTGTGCCAACCTCAAAACCAAAACCTGTACCCACCAACCGTATCTGGCTACCCACACTACAGCTGGAGACTACAGTGTAATGGCTGAATGGATACACGGTTAGCTCGTCGAGAAATAGTTACAGCTTGTACCTCCCCGTCAAACCACACATTGGTTGGTTGTTGGTTAGGGTTCGATACCGAAACCCGGTGCAAATATGACACCAGTTCCAAATGACGGTGCCTCAATTCGGTGCCACTTACATGCCTGCTCTGCAAGCGGTGGACGTTAAAGGCAACAGAAGCATCACTGCACGTGACGCTACTTAACATTACACTAGCAGGTCAAATTAGCTTAGCGTTAGCGAAATTGCTGGCTTAAATACGGTTTAAATGCTTAAAGCTAAACGGTCCAACATTGTGGCTGTATGTTACTGGACAGTGGGACTACAACAGTCTACAGCTAAAGACACAGAGGAGACTAGCTGCACCATGGCCACTGACGCTGTCATAGTTGTCGGAGAAACAACACCGATGGAGATTAATGGTGCGTTAAATTGCAACTTGTACGCTCGTGGTGCATTCAAAGTTATTGTAAAATACCCTTCTGCCATCTAGTGGTTCTTCATTTTGTCAATTAACAGCAACTGACTGGTGAAATAAGTTATTGTTGAAAGTTATAGTAAATACATTTTATATAAATAATGTTTAAATTTGACCATATGGCTTTAGCAATAAACAAGCCGTTCTTTAATGTCAACAAATATTAATTTGTGATCTTTTTTTTTGGTTCAGGCACTGCCACCGTTTTAAAAGTATCGTCAATCACTGGTAATTTGAAACAACCCAAACGATACCCAACCCATAGTGTTGGTCGTGGATTTTTTTTTCCACTTTGGAGGGTGTACACTGTTCCCCCAGTAACAATGACATGATCCTTTACATAATCCCCACAAAGAAACAGTTCCAGGACATATCTGCCCTTAAAAACCTTTAATACATTTCTGTTCATGGATTTAACAAACAGGAAATGGGAATGGGGCATGCTGGTAGCTGAAAGTTTGATGCAGGGGCCTGTTGAATGTCCTCTCTCTCTCTCTCTCTCTCTACCCAGCAGAAAGAAAATACCAAAACCTCTCAGTTAAACTGCATGTCACCTCATTCAGTCACATTTCTGTGCCATGATATTATGTGTCACTGTGTCAGCGTGTCATTGTGCATCCTCTCATTCTCAATGCATGACTTCCCACCGGTCACTATGAGATCAGCTCACCGCTCCAACTAAGTTCAATGTCTTTGGAGGCCCTAAATGTGGCATTGTTGCAGCAGGCAGGTTTAACTTTTGTGCCACAGAGCAGCCCCATGCCCCCAGGAAGTCCTACTGTGAGGAGGCCAAAGAGCAGAGACTTAAAACCTGCAAATCCTCCTCACTGATGGCATCTAAGCTGTGACATCCCTCCCTCTCCGATTCACACTAGGTCAAAAGCTGCTGAAAAGGAGGGAGGCGGGAGGGCATGGGATCAAGGTTTGGCTTCTTCTGTGGCTCAGTAACATTTGATTGACCAAACAATGCAACAGGTGGAGGTTCGTGTCAGCTAAGGGCAGAGGAGGAGCTCATCTCTGGAGGAACCACACTATCCTGGCCTGGTGACTACAGCATGACAACCCAAACTCTTTTCAGCAGAAAAGCTGATCTGGGTTGTAGTAATGCATACAAAGAAGAATCCTCCAATGTTAGATATATAAACCAGGGTGTCTGTCCATGAGAAAGTCCAAAAAGACATTTTTAAGACCAAAAATGTAGAATAAGTAAATAAATAAATCATGGAGTAAGGGTTCAGTTGCCAAGTTTGGTTTTGTTACGTATTACATAACAGATATGATCACAAGTCTTTGAGCTAGAGTCCAAGTCAGGTCCAAGACAAGTCTGTCATGGTTATAATGAGAGTTGTATTACCTGCTGTGTAGCTATATATAAACACTATAACACTCATTCATCTTGTCACAACATCTAGCGAACAGTCAGAGTTAACCTCCAAAAGGTCTTGTTTGGGCCTTCTTGTACTGCATGAAGTTATCAAGCCAAATCCTCCACCAGTCCACTGAAGCCCTACCACTGAAGTTTCAAGTCAAGTCTGAGACAGTGTAAAATCACAGCTCCAGAAAGAGTATGCGGTGTGATGTCTTTGAGTGGGCCATTTCTCACACCAAACAACGAGAGGGACCAACAAGAAAGTGCCAAAATTGCAGTTCACCGAGTGGGCACTTGAGGCTGGTTCGAAAAGGGAGTCAATCCCCAAAGACACCGATGTTACAGTATTTTTCAATTGCTAAACAACAGCGGGCACAACTGGAGTCACATGTGCAAACCTCTGACTACAGTCTGCACTGCAGCAGTTCATGTAGACCAAACTCTAGTTTGTTTTTCACTGCTTTAACACACTTTTCAAATCTCTACACACTTATGCCATGGCTTAACCACAACCTGCCCAACACTGTGGATTTACAGCACTGTGTTCAAATGCCAACACACTGCTGTCACAACTGTTAACCACACACTCAAAACAGAACAGATTTCAGTCTGGTGCCTGTCAAACACTGCTGATTGTAATTTTAGCTGAGAGCCTGAGCAGGTGTCTTGTTTTAGACTAGTTAGTGAACATACACATTTTTTTTGTATACACACACACCAAATAAGAATTATACACTGTACCGTTTGAGAGAAACAGGTAAAAGAGCAAAGATTCCAATATGCCCAGGTCAGATGTCTGAGGTTACATACACAGCTGTATAAAACTAAATGTGAAAAACACTACCTTTACTATAGTAAAACTGCGTTCTTACTGTTTTTCAGAAAGTAATGGAGGTGAAAGCAATGGAAACAGCACATTCATTAGTATTTAGAGATGATGCAGACATCCAGTGTGATGAAGATGACTAGCAGCATGATGCTGGAGAGAAGCAGGATCAGTCACACTATGCTTTGTTACTGTTATGTACCTTTAGGTTTTTTTCCCAGTAATTCCAGAAATTACTACAGACAAAATACATTGAAGCAAACTGCTGATTTTCCTTCTTGTTTACCTTACGTGAAAATTGGTATATTACATCAAATCTATATCTTTTCTTTAAATAAACTGTTGAGTAGTGTGAAGTAATTCAAATTGTTCAAACTGTAAAGATGAGAAAGTTAGTATTTTGATGCTTTAGTGTTTTTACTCCCAGTGTGTTCTGAGTGACAGTGTGTGTTATCTCAGTGAGGGTTGTTCATAGTGTTTGGCTGCACTCAGCCTGTTTTGAGACGTGTGTTAAGAGTTGTGTTGCTGTGAATGAGTTTTGCAGCTGATGTGAACTGTTTAGTTCAGGTGACTGTTGGTAGTGCAGACTGTAGTCAGAGATTTGCACATGTAGCTCCAGCTGTGCCCACTGTTGTTTAGCAATCAAAAAAATTAAAAGGTCCAATGTGTGGGAATTTCTCCCATCTAGCGTTGAAATCATATCACAATCAACTCTCTCGTGCCACGCAGTTCAAAGTATGTATTACAGCTACTGTAGCCTTCACCCTTCAAAAAGCCAAGATGTCATCCACATCTTCATCCAGCTTTACCTCCGGCGATCAGGTCAGTTTGTTTAATTTTTAATAATTGCAAAATTCTATCTAAAGATTTGGTGAGTACTACAAACTGTCTTGTTGATGTTAGCCATGTTTCCTTCTTCAAACTTGCCGGGGCCGGGAAGTGAAGATACCCATTAGCAGCAGCTGTGAGTTTATCACGTGACAGCTAAAAGGCGGAGCAGTGTATGCTGTATGTCCTTTAACAGTATTTCAAGATGGCGCATGAATATGGAGAATCTACCCCAGTTCATGCAAATGCAAATGCGAAATTTCAAGCCAAAGGGAATACTTGGAGTTGATGGTGGTGGTCAATATTCATAAAAAAAGGACAAGTTTCTGAACGGGCAACACAGATTTTGATAATGAACAACTAAAAACGTTACACACTGGACCTTTAAACATGTTTACAGTTTAATATTCTTAACTTAAAAAGGACGAGTGGGAGGTGGGTTTTGCAGATCAGCAGAGCAGTTTCAAAATATCCTTTTAAATACACAACATAAGTATCAATATAGTGAGCTTGTTAGCGTAACCTTTGCCTGTGTGTGTATTTACTGGAATTATTTGCTGTAAAATGACACACACATGGTGTTTGGTGGTTTTTGCTCCCAACGTCTCCTTCCAGGCAGCGCGGCAATGGTTATATTTAGGGTTAAGGTTAGCTGCCTGGAAGGCGACGTTGGAGGCAAAAAACACCATCAAGCAACACACACAGACAGAAAGAGAAAGAGAGAGAGAGAGAGAGAGAGAGAGAGAGAGAGAGAGAGAGAGAGAGAGAGAGAGAGAGAGCGCTGGGGGATTAAATGAAATCCAAGTAGAACCCACCGGGGGCACAAGAAGAGTAATTAGCATTCATATCCAAATGAATCCACCTTTAGACAACTGCCTAATGAGAAGCCAAGAATGACACAGATAGCAGCATTAATGGCCCCATGAAGGATACTTTAGATTTGAATGACTTACAGCAGTATCCATCATGGGGAGTCAAGGGTTGGCGTTCAAATACATCATTACTTTTGTCATAGAGAAATGAAAAAATGTTGCACTGTTATACGCCTCGCAGTTCTGTTTAAAACGGTACACACACAGATTGAGGGAACAGAGTTGTTGTCACCGTT
Organism: Percina caprodes; assembly: GCA_013375575.1. Taxonomy (NCBI): domain Eukaryota; kingdom Metazoa; phylum Chordata; class Actinopteri; order Perciformes; family Percidae; genus Percina; species Percina caprodes. Next base: position 1,488,224 of record JABXJD010000071.1, read on the forward strand.
AAGCCAGCAACAGAGTAGTAAAAGAGCGGAATCGGCTGTTTTTTTTATTTTATTCAGAGTCCCCTAGCGGCACGTTTAAAATAAAGATATTTTAGCCCTTTCGTCCAGCCCTCTTGACTTACTGTGTGCAAGTGTCAGTACTTAAAAGGCCAGGAAATCAATAGCAGAGCTGGACCCCTTATGATAGCCTGGTCCCTGGGCAATAGAGGATATCCAGGTTCCAGTGGGATGTGACCTCATTAGACCAGGAACAATAACCTGAATCCATAGTCTCACTGTGTTTTCACACACACACACACACACACACACACACACACACACACACACACACACACACACACACACACACACACACACACACACACACACACACACACACACACACACACACACACACACACACACACACACACACACACACACACACACACACACACACACACACACACACACACAATCAATCCACTCTCAGGAGTAAAGGACTGCAATGATACCTCCACATCACTGATTATAGTACAAGTGTTGCTTTATTTTGAATGAGGCAAGCCCAGTGTGTGCATATGAACTGGAACAAAACATATGACTGGGATCATTGAAATTACCAGCATACTTTTAATTGAAATGTATTCATACAATGCAAGAATGACACACAATAACATGGGAGACAGGGATGTGCATCTCTAGTCTGAAGCTGTGTCAGCACATAATTAAACCACTCTCCCTACCAGGGGTTTTCCTGCATAGAGGAATTTGTGGTGCCACCCAAAGAGGTTTTAGCCAATACCAAAAGGAAAATCACCAGCACCAAAATAATAAAAAAATAGAAATTCAAATCCTCTCTCAATAGCAATTGACCAAACAAGCACTGAAAAAGCAGAACATAATCTTGAATAAGAGCGCTAATCCGAGCTTTAACGTCCAGAGTCTGGCTGTGCCGGACTCTCCCGGGATTTAAATGTTAATATTAGTTTTTAAAACAGTTCAGTTGATTGGGGTTTTATTTAGGCATGTAGATTTCTGTCAAATAGGCCTGCACGATAAATTGTTATAAAATCACGATCTTGATTAAGGATGTCACGAGAACCGATACTACCGGTTCCAAAAAAAAACTATGGCCGTTTTTTAAAGTGTAGGCACCGTTAGTGGAGATGCCGGTGTTAGCAGCATGGTGCTGCGCCTCTTCTGGATCTGATGGGGTTAGTATACGCTGCAGAGTGTTCCAGTCGATACATTCAGAAGAAGGAGGTCAAAGAAGTGGCCAAAGTCACGTCTTTCTACTTCCAGTACGTCCAGAGTCAGTTTTACTCAACCTAAAAAACGGCAAGCTCACTGCAAACTCATGGCCCTCTTTTACGATTCTTCCCCCTTTGCTTCAAATGACTCCCCGTTGTCGGCTACAGCCACTGAACAGCCTACTCGTTGTAAACGCTTGCATGTTCCTCCGGTAACGTTAGCTTTTAGCAGGGTTAGCATGATTAGCATGGCGCTGTTAGCCATAGCCAGTAAGGATCACTTTACTGGCCGTGTCTCAACTGCAAGTCACCAACTCGGGTACTCTAGTTCTCTCAGTCTAGTAATTCAATGTGAGTACACGAATGTTGAAATGACATAAAATGCCCGTCCCTTGTAGCCGTGACTAATTAGCCTGAAGCTAATGCTTAGCTACCTGTTCAAGAGGAAATTAGCCAACTTGGCGTCCTTTTGGACTCTAAGCTGCCAATATTTACACAGGGTTTGTAACGTCTCTGCTCACGCAACTGTTAGAAACACTGTTGTCGTTTCTGCACAGTAGCTTATGAAAAGATGCCTGGAAGTGTGGAATGTGTCTGGGACACTAGCGGTCGCACTATGACCATTCGTTGAACTTTATTGTGTTTTTCTATGTTCTATTAGACACTTTATTTATCCCGAATGAAATATTGCACGTTTTGTTGTGACATTTTGATATAGTTCAAATATTTTAATAAAGAAGTTCATGTTTCAAGTTAAAGTACATCGAGAATCGAGTTATTTTACTGGTATTGGCACCGACTACTGAATTTTTTGTGTCGTGACGCCCCTTATCTCAATTCACCCCTGTTCGCGATTTAATTTTTAAATGACTTTGATTATTATTATTGTTGTTTTTTTAATGACTTCAATTCTCATTTCATTTTACGAGCCGACTCCATCACAAACACTACTACTTTCGTCCATTTTTAAATATAGACAGTATAAAATAGGTTTTAAAGCGCTCCCAAGTGCTGCAATGCTCACCCTTCTCTTCATTGAGGCCTCTACAGGCTTGTGTGGTGCCAAAAGAATCTATGTTTGGTACGTGATTCATATTTTTCCCCGAATCATGCAGGCCTACTGTCAAATAAGGTAACACAGACTCTTCGCCTTTACAGTACGCGGACCAATGTGCCATGTGTAATGCCCCCCTACCAAAAGACTCATCCTGAGATGGGAAAAACCATGCATACTACTACAACTAAGAGCTGTAGGAGACAAAGAGTGGTGAGGGAACACACATCTGTGTACTGTACCTTTTTGTCTTTCATGGTTCCATCGGGGTTGAGTCGAAAGCCGCCGACGTTGATGGTTTTCTTTGGGTCCACCTGACTGATTGAGTAGTTGAGTTCATCCACAATTGCCTTGCATGCTGGGAAACACAGGTAAAAACCTCAGTGACGGCAAGAAGACAAGCTGCATCTCGTTGTCAGGAATTTAGTGAACATTAGTCGACACCTTAACTGGAAAGGTAAAAAAAAAAGGTTCTTTCTTGGTAACTAAATAGTACTACCTGTCCAAGAATGAGCATGCCACTCATAATAAACTAGGATGACTAACTAACTCTCTTGGTGTTCAAGCTACAGATATAAAGTCGGATAAAAAGCAACAGGTGTCTGTCTAATAGATGAGACGGAGTTGTTGACAATATCGATCACGCACGTACAAAATGCTAGTTGAAAATTAACGCACGATTAGTTTCAAATGCAAAAAATCGGTCTTTTTTATGACTGGATTTTATTTTTGACTTTTTAGTTATCATTCATATTGGGCACATTGACACTACTTTTATTTATTAAGCTTCTTTGGGATAAAAACATTTAGTTAATCGGACTGATTTTGGAATTTTTAAAGCCAATATCAATATCAATGCTTGAGTTAAAAACATCCAACAATGATATAATAACACATGGGCCAATATACATTTTAAAAGATAAACACATATGTAAGCATTTTTGAAAAGGTATCTCTCAAATGTGACTATTAAAGGAGTGGGACCAAGATAAGTAGAGAGTCAGATATTTTACAGTGTAAAAATCAACTTGTCAGTGCTCTCTGGTGGACAGACTACTGAATGGAGACATTGTTGGCATGTTACACCACAACTTACGTTACTTATTTGCAAACATATATGTTTTTCTTTAACACTTAAACCCAAGTCGTTAGAGCTGAGCCAGTCTATATTATATTATATTGATATCATGATATGACACTAGATATCGTCTTAGATTTTGGCTATCGTCATATCGTAATACGGCATAGGTGTTGTCTTTTCCTGGTTATAAAGGCTGTATTACAGTAAAGTTGTGTCATTTTCTGAACTTACAGACTCTTGTAACTGTTCTATTATTGGCCTTTACCCACTTTCAGTCATTATATCCACATTACCAATGATTAATTATTAAAAATCTCATTGTGTAAATGTTTTGTGAAAGCACCAATAGTCAACACTACAATATCGTTGCGGTATTGATATTGAGGTATTTGGTCAAAAATATTGTGATATTTGATTTTCTGAATATATTGCCCATCCCTACAAGTCATCCATGCTGGCATTTTTGGATTTTAAGTTTTACTTTGTGCTTGTATTTGTAGTCTTTAACATCTTCAATAAATTCACAAAAAAACTTGCGTGCATAGAGTTGCATGGTTGCATGATACTCCTGCACAAGGGATTGCAATTCAAATGTTGAACAGCAGCATCTGCAATATTTTATCAAATACAATCGTTCAGCTAGAACACTGATGGCTTACCAGAGCAGTAGAGCACCTTATCTCTCTTTCCCTGGCCGCTGCCGATGAAAACAGATAGCAACACCACAGTCATCTGAATAATCCACGAGGCCATATTGATGACCTAACAAGACAGACAGACAGACACAGTCTCAGTTAAGTCTAATTCATCACAATGGGGTGTATTTAAGTTCTAAGGGATTTCCATTAGCAAAATTTAAAATTTAAAAAAATAAATAAAACATTATAGCCTTTTTTTCCATTCAAGTTAA